>JBCEWB010131673.1:0-11200 GCA_039654565.1 Peronia peronii | reverse complement strand
TAATACTATGGGAACAAAAATATATGAAAAATGGTCACAAATAGCTTAACGATTTTACAGAACGTTCACTCTTGCTTTTGAACTTTTCCATGGTGTCGATAGACTAGAAAAATGAACATTTCAAGAGAGAGAGAGAGAGAGAAAGAGAGAGATAGAGTATGAGAATGAGAAAGAGAGAGAAAGAGAGAGAGAGGGAGAAGCTATTTCAGCCACGACATTTCTTCTATTTATCTAGATCTATGTATTTATTTTGTTTAATGCTGTATACCCTTCCATATTTACAAGACTATCTTTGTGTTACTCATTCCTTCAGTATCCTAAAAAAAAAAAAAAAGCAATAAAATACAAATTTAAAAACAAACAAACAAACAAAACTTTCGCAGTCTAGTTTCATCAATACCAAAACGTAGGGTCTGTAGACCTCATAAGAACTCCATTTTCCAAAAATGTGAATGTGATTGCTCAGTACCGCTTGCGTTTCCAGTCTTTAATTACAGCTCATCCCATGAATAGGGAAATTAGAAAATTGGCGTAAACGGGTAGACCTTTCTCTGGAGGGTTAGAAGTCATGTCGTTTAGCAAGAGAAATGCTAAGGCAATAGACAAGTCATGGAAAGGACTATCACAAAATACATTGCACGTCAAACATTGTATTGCCAGCTTATGTTAGCACTGAGCTGATTTACACATTATCATTGTTGTCAAAATGAGCGTGACGGTATAATTTTCAGGGAATCTTTTCTAATTGTAGGACGGGCTGCCAAGGCATACCCATAGCAATGTCATCCATAGAGGTGAGCAAAGATTTTTCAGATTCTCTCACATATCAGAATACTTTGACTGAGTATTGAAGGTTTAGTGCACGGAAAGCGAAGGATGTGCAATAATGACCAGAACAGATCTATTCGTACCCCACATATTGGTCAGCCTCAACATTAAATCTGGAGTTTTTTTTTTCTAGGCCACACACGCAAAGGTGTAATTGAGAGGGATAATACCTCATTTCGTGACTGTTATAGCTTTCTTTTGTTTTAATATTGCTTGCCATTCAAAATCTAGGACTACCATGGCTCGAAATAGAAGATCTCCAGATACTGGCTCAGTGTTGTGTAATACGGTGATTTGCGAAGTAATTAGGAGACCTCATACGAGTTGGGTTTTCCTGAAACAGAGTGATCCAAACCGGATCATTTGGTATCAGTAAAGCCAGACTCCTCTCTAAATAGAGGGTCTGGCTATGTAAATAATGATCAAATGAGCAGTATAATTGCAGTTTAAATGGACAGATCCGGAGCTCCAGTAATGGCTACTGCAAAGGGTCGTAGACTTTGTCGTTTGATCATCTCAAACATTTCAGAGATACAACTTATCATGAAAAATGGACGTATGGATAGTAGTAAACGACAAGCTTTCCTATATGAGAAGTGAGATGAAAGGACAACTTAGCAGCGACAACAACAAACGGCATAAAACTGGCTTGGAACAATGGCTGTATTGTATCGAACTGAGAACAGTTAGGTTTTATTACTGGCTGGACTGGCAAATATTTTTTTAAGAATGAAATCTGAATATGTGCCCATTAAGGGATTTTGTACAAAACCACATAATAATCAACTTTGTCTCAATCAGTGATTGCAGATAACCTGACTGAAAAAAAAAGAAGAAAAAAAAAATATATATGTTTTACTCAATTCTGATGAAGAATTCAGTGGCACCAGACGCACAGGACGCCCGCTCTACTCTCAGATTAAGGATGTGTGTTAACGTAACATAAAAGTTTGCAACATTGACCCTGCTGACTGGGAACGTGCTGCTGACGACCGCGACTGCTGGTGTCAAATGGTGCAGAGAGGTATCAGACAAGCGAAGAAGGGGAGAACCTAGCAGGCAGCAGAGAAACAAGCACGCCGCAAATAGCGAGCAGCGTCTGCTTCTCGCCAGTCGTCCTGCTTCGTCTGCACTAACTGCAACAGAGACTGTCATTCCAGAAGTGGGTTGCACATCCACACCAGGCGCTGTTCACAACCCTAGGAGAAACCTCACCTGGCGCATCAGGCATTATCTTCCGTGACTGCACTGCCAACGACAGCAACGATGAAGAATTCAGAGTGTTGCTTCTTTTAGCATACTTAGCACTATGTAAAACACTCAAGTTACATACAGCATTCAAAGTTTCCGTGATTGTCTGTCAGTATGGTTTGTTTGACTGAAAAATGGAGTCTTATATAGTAGTCGATATATTCACAATAAATAAAACCTGCATTCCAAGACACTAAGTGGAATCGAAACAGACGTCTGGCATAGATAAATGCCGACGTAAATTAACTATAGATAATTCACCACAAAAAGAAAAAAGACAGCAGGGTACTGTATATCTATAGTACTTCATGTATATCAATAAATCAGGGTAATGTGTAATATGATTAAAACTTTTTTGCACAACCGGTGACTTAATTTTCAGTAAACAAGATGAAAATTATTAAAAGTAAAACACACAAATACGCACACGCACACACATAGTTGAGCTTTTTCCCGATTCAACAACGTGAAAACAAACAACGGGATTCAGAATGTGACTACAGAGTTAGTGTTCCTATATTATTTGTAATCTATTCATCTCACATTATAGTTCCCCCAAATCAACAACTGCATGTTTTTCCGCTCCTCGATATCTTTTGTTGATATCATTATCAGTACAAGATGATGACGTATTGCCTTTTTCAACAAAATAGTAAGCCCATCTTTCATATCTATATTCTTTCTTTTTGTGCTGCCTTCTTTCTTTGTTGTTGTGGTTTAAATTCTCCAAATTTTCTATCTCCCTCTGGGCTTATCGTCTGTTAATGTTAATGGTGCTGTAAGGTCTTGCATTTCCTATACTTTGAGTTGTTAGTGAAGTATATTAATGCAATGTATCATTCAGAGATAGGGACATACCAAGATGGCAAACAGTTCCTTATTTCTCAAAATTTGCTTTGATTTCTGTGGAAAGTGACTGACTCAACCAATTTAGAGGATCTAAGAGTTATCCGCAATAGACCAACAGAAACTTTTGGAACCAACCCTCAGGGTGTTATTAAAAGATTAACATTCAGATCGATAGGTTGGAAGCCTACGGAAGTTAACGTGATTTGGCCGGATATTTGGAGGCTCAGCGTTGCTAAAACCAGAGCTTTCTGACAGAAATCTTTAACGGCTCATATAAAAAAAGATCAAGGGCGGTTCGATCTGTTTTTGTTTTTTTTCGAAACAAAACAATCATTTGTTTGATCTTGTCCATTGTTTCGTAAATTGTTAACAATGATTCAATTTCATTTTTAGAAAAAGATTAATCCTGGAAGTGTCTGTATGGGATTTTCTTTTCAAACAGAAAACACTGTAACAGCATGGTCCTTACTGATCCCATTTTCTCGATATTTCGGGAAGTTCCTAAAATGCCCATTCATTGTTATCCCGATATTTCAGGAATAAAAAAAATACGTCCTTTCTGGTATGGATTTTGTCGCCGATATTGTCCACGATAATACAGTAATTTATTTAATCAATCCTAGGGAAAGCAGGTCCATCATGCTTTCGAAAATAATTTTATCAATCAAATTATCCAGTAACGACCTATGCATGAGAGAGGTGTTTGTATACATAATCATATTATTATTATTCCCATAAATTTAATTTCTTAATTATCCTTAATCTGTTTTAATTAGTGGGTTAATCAGTTTGCTGAGTCAACATTGATGCCTTTATTCACTTTATCGTCTACCGACTGATTAATAGTTCATATTTGACTAAGCACAGATCTGGAAATCCCCGGCGGAATGTTTGTACCCCCTACTGAAAATAGAACATTCACTTATATATGTTTCGCTCCACCACCGAATCCCACAACACTAGTTGAACGCAAAACTTCGGGAAAAACGCGACGCCGGAAGTACGTCATACTTTTTCCTACGTCATTCAATCATTAACACTATTCACTACTATTATTATTTGGAGGGCATCTAGGTTCAATAGGTTCACGGCGAAGAGTTTTAGTCACACATTTCCTCCCCACCGTAGCAAGGTCAAACCGAAAAGTGAGACGAACTTGTGAATAGTTTGGAGTGTTTGTACCCCCCTGCTACAAATAGACGCCGGTATTTCCAACCTTTGGCTTGGTCGGAACAAATCTATTTGTGCTCGTTCATTCATTTACTCAATTAGTCATTCATTCACTCACTCACTCACTCACTCACTCACTCACTCACTCACTCACTCACTCACTCACTTACTCATTCATTCACTCACCCACCTATCTATCACTCATTCACTTCACTTATTCCTCATTCATTCATTCACTCACCCATTCACCCAATCTTTCAAAACATGGTATTAAAAAAAGTACATTATTCTTTCCCACCCACTCACTCCAGCCTCATACTTTCTCCGTGCTACTCAGTTTCAAACTATCTTAAACAGGTATTCACAAGGGCGCTTATTCGCAGTGTAGTATCAATCCACTCAACTGTATCTGTTTGCTCTGTCTCACTCTCTGTAATCGATTCTAATAGCATATCGATTCGGTCATGGTTCTTTCTGTGCGAAACAAGACAAATAACCATGTTCTCAAATCCCTATATTCTCTCTCTCTTTCTCTACTTTTTCTCCGCCTGGCCTTTCTGTCCGTTCTTATGATATTGTATTCAATGGGAAGTGTTTGTCACCAGCCTAGTTACTTAGCTTTGAGAGTTACACGAGTCGATAAACAAACCTATGAAGAAAAAAAACATAAATAAAAATTGCGTTTGTATTCTTCCTTGAAAAGCTCGTCATGAAGTATCTTGAAGAATTGATGTCATAAGGATAATCTTCTGGTCTTGTTGTAATACATTTGTTAAAATCTTCTGTGACAAACATTTCCAAATAAAAAGTGAAAAAAAGGCATTATTTCCTTCTTTACACTGCTTGTCCACCAGTCTTTGTGTCAATTAGAGGGAAGTAATTAAGGTGGTGAAGAACAACCCTCTGGTAGCCGTTTCGCCCCCCCCCCCCCCTTTTTTTTTTTCTCCAACACACTTTCATCACAATTATCTCTCATTATCCTCATTGTTTTAGCATGATCTTTATCACACTCTCGTTCTTTATACAGCCTTTATCTTTATCTATATCACTTGACCCCAAACCCTCTTTCCTTCCACTAAGACCCCACATTGTTTTCATTATCTCTTTTCTTCTCTCTCGCTCGCTCATTCCATTTCCCCCTGTCCTTTCGTTCATTTAGTTTATCTCTAAATGAAAGTCCTCTTCCAGCAATATTATCTTAAATGATAGGTTGATACTATACCAGGGAAAAGGTGATTTGCTCACTAATGAATGTTACTGTTCGTTAGTTAGCCTTGTCGCACTACGATCTGACATAAATTTGTGACAAGTTCACCTAGGTTAGGAAATCACAGCTTATGCCATGACAGAAGAGGATTGTAATAATCTGGGTTATGTAAAGATAATAATTTGAACCGCCTGGGAAACAGAGTTACCAAACCATGAAGCTAACAAACATGTCAAACAGAAACGCTGCATACAAAACCGGATGTTTATCTCTCTTTTCCCATTCACATTTATCTTCCCCAGTCCCTTGACACTCTCATCTGACTTTGATCTTCCTGTTAATCATTAAAATAACCTATTTTCAATTTACTCTCAGGGTTCCGAATTTTGTATGTGTGACAATCTCTGGAGAAACCCATCGGACGCTGAATAGATGTGATTGTCCAATGAAAGCAAGCTTTGCAGATTCTTGTTTTACTCTTTTCTATACAGAATAGTTTTTCAATAATTGGTTCAAGTTTAAGAATGTATTCAAAATCATAGAAAGCCTCTTTGAGATACAAAATCGTTGAAATAAATTAACTTTACATAATATTCATTTGAATAAAAATGGAGCATATTCACTATCCTACGGATTTTCTGGAACGGCACGTATTTTTTACTTTCATTTTTTGTGTACAGACCAATGACAACTTGCGACAAATATTAACGAAGCCGTTATTAATATTTGTAAAAACATAATGCAGGAAAAAAAAAAGGAATGATTTTTAAATGATTCATTTTGACACAAATTTATAAATGGTGTACAATGCACAGCGATATTATTTTAGCCTCGACTTGTCATACAATAAATGGGACGCCTTCATGTGGCTCCATAACTGAAGTCTTTTCAAGGGCACCAAAGCAATAAACAAAGCTTGAAAGTTATCTGATAAGGTAGTCGAACAATCATAGTTTCAGTCACATTAGGAGGACTTCCATCTAATGTCACATAACCTATGTGGGCAAAGCTATATAAATGTTGATCAAAATCGTCATAAAAATATTCGCATTTCCTTATCTTTTCTTCTTTTAAAAAAAAAAACCTTTTTAAAAGAAATCTGATTACTCTGGTATTTGTTGTTTTGTTCACGAAATACATGAAGAGGCTCTTCATTCCACAGATTTAGGAATCTTTAATGTTTTGCTTGCTTAGTCCTTTTTTATATCTTCAAACGGCAATTCAACTGAAACGAATAACATCACGTAAGCCCATTAATTATCAGTGGCATCAACTGCCTAGTCAACATTGGACTCGTGATTATCCATAGACAACGTAAACATAACAGTCAGGAGAAAAGAAGGCATGCGATAAAAGGCAATTTACGTGAATAGTTGGTCAAATTGCACCAGCTGCATAATAAAGTAACTGCTTATTTCTCGTTTAATGGCATAACCAGGAACACTTATGCAATTTGCTGAATCATTGAGTGTAGTTTGGTTTCCCGTGATAACAAGCTGTGGGTGTGCCCTGAAGACATCTTTTTTCAGGGGAGAGGGAGACGGGGAGAAGAGGCATCATGTGTTATCATTAATAGTAAAAAAAAAAAAAAGATGGCTAAGTAATTGCTCTTGTCTACAAAAAAAGAAAGCAAAAAACTATTTTTAGAACATCGATGTTTATTGTCTCTTTGCTACTGTGTCAAAAGTACTCATGTTTCTTTCATTAATATTCATCTATTTTATGAAGGTGAAGATTAAACACACACACACACACACACACACAGAGAGAGAGAGAGAGAGAGAGAGAGAGAAAACGTAACGGTTCTCGAGGAGCATAAGGAGGATACTATATTAATAGCAATCCTAGACAGAATTTTGTGCCGCAAAAAGTAGCCCTTTAGAGGACTTCCAGCCAGTTCAGAAACCAGTTGCCTTATATTGAAAAGTCCTTTCTCAAAAACAGTGAAGGGCAAAATCTGTGAGAATATTTCTGAAAATAATTTTGATCTTGTCATGTAGATTTGGGCTCACAGCGCGTAAAACAATGGATATATTAAATAAATTTATTTATAATCAATAAATTATTTTTATAAATAAATAAATAATTATTAATAATTAAAACAAATTATGGCAATTTGTGAACAGCATTATGGAGGTAAACGAGCGAGAACAACAATGTCACATTGATCTCCAGTTTGTTCGAAAACTTAGACGTCTTTTCATTAAAATGAAATAATGTCAGTTTCTGCCTGTTTATTATCCTATTTACTAAGAAATGGCGTGCAACTGTCAAATCGGTAAATAGACGGGCTTTTTTTCTTATGGTCGAAAAAAAAAGAAAAAAAAAACAAACAAACAAACAAACAAACAAAAAACAGAAGGCCACAAATTTTGAACATGTATTTTTTGTATTTAGGAATTTACAATGGCTTCAGCCCATTATGTTACCTTGGTATTTGTTCCGAGTGGTTTCTACACTTATAGGAATACAAGTACGTGAATCTTCAGGGTGATGTTCAGTATAGGACTTTGTAAATGGTTCTTACATGTTGATAAAGGTAAATTTAAAGAGATATAAGTCATGGAGAGACGATAATACTTATTGTCTCTTTAGTACATAATTCAAATGTAACTTTTGATATGTTGGTTTTCATGCGGATGACAGGTTATCTGAAATTAAGCTGTCAGTGCTTAATTGCTTCGTTGCTGTTGCAGATAGTTATGTATGCAATCCCAAATAGATAGACTCCAGACGCATTTAAAATCACAATACTAAAGTGAAATGAGAATTCATAGAAATGCTCTAGCCATATTTTTTCTCTTTTGCTGTAAACAAAGTTTCGGTCTGAATATCTTCTGTCTGTTCTGTCATTTGATTTTATTCTTTTTTTGCATTGCAGCAATCAAGACATCCAGTTCAACTTGGCTTGCCATTTTAATAATGTGGAGTCAGTGTAGTAGCAATCACTCGTCTATATATCTTCTTGGAAAAGCAAGGCAATCAGATTGATTGGTCTCACACAAACTGTGTCTGATGGAGCCGTCCTGGCTAATCTCAGTGTCACACCAGAGAGGAAATGGCTTAAAACAGTGATTCTCAACTCTTTTGCACTCGCGACCCCTATCCAAGAGCTTGAAACCCATGCGACCCCTTACTATTAGCAGCTTGATTTGTATTTATTACATACACGTTCATAGGCACATATACTCACAGGCATACATACAGACATCCCCAATGTCTTCTAATGACAATGAACCTCTGTATAACATGCGCTTCTTTGCACTGATGCATAAAGCCAAAAAAAAAAAAAAAGAATTCCAAGCCCCTTCTAGCAAAGCTACTCGACCCCTTGCCAAGATTTTCCTACCCTTTTGGGGGTCGCCACCCATAGGTTGGGAACCCCTAATATAAGAAATTCTGATCTTATCTTGTGGGGTCGGTGGCCTAGTGGTTGGGTTGTCGGATTCAAGATCAAAACGCCCGGTTTCGAAACCGTGACCGGTCCAGATATTATGTCCTTGGGTAAGACAATTAACACACATTTCCCAACCCGACCTGGGTTGTAATAGGTACCCGAATATAGATTGTGAATGTTATTATTAAATTGATAGGGCTTTGAGCGCCTAGCAGGCAGCCGTCTTGTATGCTTCTCAGAAGGTTGAGAACGTTTATGAGTGTCTCTTTTGGGTCTGTCGGATAGTAATAGACTGTAAAGTGCTTAGAGCAGTACTTGTACAGGAATAAGCGCTATATTAATGCCATAATAATAATCAAATAATAGTAATAATAATAATAATAATTGTACTGCATCTGTCATCAAATCGATTCGAGTAAAGTGTCTCACGAGCTTCAAGCTTTCACGGACATGTAAAATTTGCTGTCTTGATGTGCAAATCAATTATCAAAAGAAAATTTGAAAACATACTGTTCGCTTCATTTCTTCACAATATTTTCTGATGATAAATCAGAAAAAAAAAATTCATTGTTGCAGTAAAAATGAACATTTTCACAATCGATGTTGTTACCAATGGGGAGTATAATATGTGGTATCACACGCAGCACATGTATGGTATGTACAATTGTATAACTTAGACAATTTGTATAATTTAGACAAGAACAAAGACAATTTACATACATTTTTTAACTAGACGAAAGCCGAAATAGGTACTTGATTATAGACAGTGAACGTTATTGTTAGATTAGTAAAGGATTTGAGCATCTAACAGACAGTCGTCTTGTATGCCGTTTGTGAAGGTGAGAACGGGGTTGTCGAAATAATAAACGGATTTAATATGCTTGGCGCTCGTACCGTGCCAGAATAAAAGTTGTTTCATGTATATTAAGCACTCTCTATTGCTATATAGTATAAAGTAATGTTGGCATGTCCTCCTGTACTTACAACTGTAAATCTCTAGCAGCCAGCTCAAAAAGACATTAAGGCTACTGGCAAATTTTTCTATTCAAAACACATATAGACTCACAACTTTTTCGGATACTTCCCGCCGTCTTCTCCTATTTAACTATAAAGAATAATTATTGCAACAGCTGTCACATGTTACGTGAACACTCCCAAAGCCCACTACAGGCAGGATCTGAATCCATAACAGGTTCATCAATAGAAATCTAACCTTTCGCACATTGCATCGTCATGTACAAAATATTTCAATTTCTTCACAGTTGGTATCTATAGCGTAGCAGAACTGGTATCATCTCAAACCCGTTACATCGCCCGCCGCTGGACATAAACGACGGTTGGAGGAAGAGGACGTGTAGCATTATTCCGGCTTCATTACCTGATATGTAGGCATATAGCTAGATGTGCCTTGTTCAAATTACTTTACTTCTTTGTTGTATTTTCAAATCAATAATCGCTATATTTTTTAATACATTCGCTATTTCATAATGCATAATGAACTTACAATTTTAAAAGCCTCAATTGATGACTAACTATTGTAACTGTCTGAATTCATAAGAAAAAGCACTCACTGTTTACTTGCTATTTAACTTATTTGAATATTTTTTTGCCTCTGTCTTACAAACTTTAGAATGAATTCTACACGGACAAAAGATAAGCATAGCCTGAAAGAAATGTTTGGACGATGACGCAAGGGGAGAGGGGGGACTTCTCTTGGAATTGCATAATAAAATCTGTCTGGACAGTTAGACAAAGTAAAGGGTTAGGCAATACACCGTGGATAAAAGAAAAACTGCACAAGGATCAAAGTGGTTCAGCCATGAGACACTGAGGTAAACAACTCCAGAATTTGTGTGCGCTGTGAATGGGCTGGGAGATCTTTGTCCACTGACATAAGTAATGAGTGAAAAGTAAGTGGACCGTGAACATTGGATGAGGAAAAGTACCCCAAAAAAGCTACATATTATAGCTGTTTTGCTACCTTGCTTCTTTCCCTTGGCAAAACATGTTTCCAAAGAAAATCGCTATAGAGGTTGAATCTCTCTTGTACGATAACGTACAGGGCACACAAAAGGTTGTAAAGACTGAAATGATGTCGATAAGTTGTCTTATAATAATAATAATAATAATAATAATAATAATAATAATAATAATAATAATAATAATAATAATAATCTGAGAAGTTTTTAACTGAACAAGGATAGGAGAAATAATGCAATTATCATGAAAACGGTGATATGTCTCAGTACCGTTTGTTAATGTGGGGAAAAACTGCTCCTCGATGCCAAGATCGTTGGGCACAACTGGGGTCTGGTCATGGTTCTAACTTTAAACCAGTTGATGTGGGGGAAACTATCGATCATGCAGATATTAGTTCGCAAATGGAGATTGTGCTCATGTTATTAGATAATTAATACATTTGACAGAGGACTTGCCCAGCTCGTGGACGAATAAGTCGTTACTGATCATGATGTTTTCGAATCTTTTCCAAGACCGGC
>JBCEWB010131672.1:7245-22748 GCA_039654565.1 Peronia peronii | reverse complement strand
CCTCCCCCCCCCCCCCCCCCAATCCTCGAACGACTGAGGCGCAATTTTAATTATTTTATTACAGGATTGTTTCCCTTTATACAGAAATCGCGCTATGGCTCCTGAGCTTTCTGTTTATCTTAAATTCAAGCCCTCTCGTGTAATTGGATTGCTAGCCATAATAAGGGCTGCTTTGAAAGCAAAAGTAATGTTAAGAAAAGTAGAGATAGAATGATGTTAGTTTTAGCTGTGAAAAGAACTGTTGATGAGTCCTGATATGGACTGGTAATGCTTTAGTCCTAAAAAGGGCAGTTGATTAAGTTTTACCCCAGAAAAGGGCTATTAATAAAGTTTTAACTCTGAAAAGGTTAAAGGAAGCCATCACCTAGTCTGTGAGGATATAAGCGAGTCAACCGCAAGCACAAAAAAAAAAACAAAAAAACTAGCACGATGTAGAATCTGGCCTATCCCGTCACAGTGTGAGAACCACCATCATAACACAGGCGCAGCATTCTATTGTAGTGTAACCTACACATTTTGTAAAACATGTAACGTATGCCTGTACTGTAGACTCTGCCAGGATGCTTGATTATCGATCGATTACTCAGTGGCAGCGCTGGCTCTATGCTCTGTTTATCCCCCCCCCCCTTCCCTGTGAACTCATGGCCTACTTATGCTGCGCGCGGGCATAATACATTGTCTAAACCCTCTCGCCCCTCCGTGGTGCTGTCTCCTTGGTTTTCATAGCACCAGTATCCGCGTTGGTGGAAACCACTTGTAGAGGACAGAAGCCGATTTTTACCTTTGTGGCAGCACTGACCAGTTCGATTTAAAGGAAACTCATGGCGATGGCTTCGGTTTATGCGAGAGGCATTTAATAGGTGCAATGAGGGAAAAAAATCTATTGTTTCGTTTTTATTCGATTTATCAGAAATTCGTTTTATCAGAGTTCAGTTTGAGTGGACTCGACTATATCTATAGCCACAAGAAGTCAATCATAGACTGACAATAAAAGCAGCTCACAGAGTGACAAATGAAAACAAGTGCAAGACAGAAAAAAAAAATGTAGGATCCTTTGGGAAAGAAAAAAATGAAAATAAAGATCTCTGAAGAAAGGATGGAGATAGATTTTGAGTCTTGCACTTGTGAAAACTGAAGAACATTGGATAGTTTTCAGATGATATGGTGTGTGTATGTTTGTTTATTTTTGTTTGGTTGTTTAGTTGCAGTTTCTGTACACTTTTCTCTTACCTCCAGATTTTTCAGACTTAGGAGTGATCTCTATTGTATATGTCTTCTCCAGCAATTTTTATTGTACAACGATTTTTTTTATTCATGACAATGAAGAAAAAACCCTTCTACTTTATGTAATAATAGTTGTCTTTTTATTCTTCGTGTGTTCAGTTTGAAAACACATCTGTAGTAATATTAACAGAAAAATGTCTCAATAGATAATACAGAAATGAATAAATGGTAGAAAAGTAACTTGGAAAAAAAATTCACACAAAACAAATGGTGATGCATAAATTTATCTTCGGTTTTACAGTGGAGTGGTAGAAGGTTAACAAAGTCATTTCCCATAATCCCATGCAGATGCAAGGTCAAGGACATGCCAACTAGCTGTATTTTATCACTGCTCTGCCACAGAGACATAAGTCATTTCACGCATTTTCAGACATTGAGAATAAGTTTGTGATAGCATGATGAGTTATGCCATTACAGATTCCACTGAATAATTTGGAACAATTAATTTACTGGTGGATCTCTTTGCTAATGACATTATCTGATACCTCTTTTGTTCATTATGCAATGCGATATCAGTTGTATTTTGGCACATCCGACTTACACCATTACCATGAAGCACTGACAACTTGGCTTTTCCAAGTTTTTTCCTTCCTGGAATTTCATGAGGCACAATATGCTCTTGTCTTTCCAAAATATATTACCATAAACCCAGTCCAAAGAAAGTCTACCTGTTAGGGACCAAATATTTAGGGAGTAATGTAAAAATAATCATCTGAGTTTTTCTTATCTATGCCTGAATATGAAATCCTTCTCCATCTTCTTTTTTTCTGTTCTTGAGAAAATCTGCTAACTAGATCTGCTGAATGTCAAATCTTTAAGTAATTATGGCAAATGAAAATGATACATGAGCAGAACAAAGAATAAATGTTTAAATTGTTTAGACTGTTTCTAACAATTTTTTTCTTAAATTAAAAATCTAACATTAATAATGCTACATAGCCACATGAAGGGAGAAACATGTTCTGGAGGGCCCCAGTTTTATTTCAAATATGAAACCAGCTTAACAGAATTTATACATTGCCTTCTTTTAGACAGTCTGATCATCATTCTTCAACATATACATATTTTACAGCCATAAATTGTATCACCAAGTCTCAGAATTCATTCCGAAATATCTCATTTAATATCTGCATATCAGGAATGCTAATACAATATATAAACACTGGACTTACGTATCGAAAGCTACTGCTAAAGTGTGTCTAAAAATAAGTGACCTATGAGACTTGTGAGTATGTTTACAGGGTGAAAATATTTTAGCAAAACCAAAATTTTGTTGCAGCATAAATCACAGAGCTGTAATACTGCAGAAAGAATCATTCCATGTATCAATGATATAAAATTTCCACCTTCACTTTTATTCACGTCAGTTTGATTCTGTAGGGGTTAAGATTTGCCATTAAATCTGGAAAGTATAATTCTCGCTGGCATTCAAACAATTCAGTATTCTTTGGTTTTGTTTAAAACATTATTTGTCATTATGAAAGGAAAAGAAGTTGCTCAAACACGTCACTGGTGTAACAGATAAATGACAATTATTAGAATTACTACTCTTACTTTCATGCCTTGCAAACTCACAGATTTCACATCTTGAGCTGCAGTCCAAGTTCAGCAAATCAAATCTTGGGAAATATAAACAGAGATAAACACTTTCAAATTCAAAGTCCAAATCACACATTGCATAATATGAGTGAAAAGAGGTGCGCTCTTAGAAATATCTTGACAAGAACTGTACATGTTCTCAATTGTTCACAGGCACAGAAAATACCAAATGAAAAATCCATATGTATCCTTCACATAAATGCCTACTTTTTCTTCACCAACATTTTCACTTTCACTGTCTTTCTACCTTCATATGCACTTACTGCCTGATTCTTTTCTTGACCTTTTGTGTAAGTCAAACTGTCCTTTCTCTGCACCCAGTGAAGGTATTCATGAGAACTAAAGGTTAAATGCCCAGAAATGATTGGCTTTGCGTTTAACACCTCACAGTGTCATCTTGATCTATGCAAAATATTTAAAAATTGAACAAACAAGCCATTTTGTGTCTAGTTTTCCACTGTTCAAATCAAATATATTTTCCATCAACATCTTTAAGTCTTTCTGTCCAGCCTCGAGTGGTTGTATTTGAAATGGTACTTAGGTTCTGTTACACAATTCCCTATTAGCTGTTGCCATCAAATTGTTCTCCCAAATAGCAAAGCAACTGTGGATAACTCAAAGAGTTTGTTGGAATGACAAAGTTAAAAAAATAAAGTATACTACTACAGTTTTTGGGCACTATTACAAATACAAAAATTTTAATGTGTTTTCATGTCAGAATTGTCCCGATTCAAATAACTGATGACTTGATATTACATCAGGTTCATCACCAAAAATGGCAGATGAAAAAATTAAAAGCTTCACGCTCCCCAAGGCACGAAGTTGACAGAGGTTTGAAAAAAAAACAATTAAAAAAAACAACAAGAAGAGGTACAACTTTTGTAATCAATGCCTAATGAAGATAGAAGACAAAGGCTCTTTTCTGTCAGCTGAATCATGAAATGTAATGAGAGTTAACTGAAAATAGTTCACTCTTCCCATCTCCAACTTCAGCATCATTGCCAACAACCACTTGTTTTGCTTACTACACTGAATGGGCAGAATGTTTACTCATATCTAAGAAATATCAATACAACATCAAATTAAACTTTAATCAAAAGAATGAGTTCTTTCATTTCAGTATTCAGCTGTCTTCAATATCCGTAACTGTATAAAATGGCAAGTTGGGTGCTTCATAAAAAAGTGGGTGTATATAAATATCTAAAGAAAAAAGAACAAGAAGATAAAGTACTGAAAAATACAAACATTAAGTCATCATTCATAAGTCAACAATGCAAAAATATACAGTCAGTATCTCACAAACTGCAGCAATAGTAAGGGTTTCTCTTGCCTGAGAATCATCACATACATTCATAGAGTGAATATTCACTGTGAACTAATCTGACCTAGTTTGACCACTATTAAACAAAACAAGTTTTCAGAGTCCCTGTTAATTGGTTGAAATAATATGTATAATACAATTGGGTTTCCTATGATAAATATATATATTCTCTAAGTGACATAGTCAGCAGAAAACAAAAATATTTGTCAAGGTCATCAGGTGCACGAAATTCTGTGATTAGTAATTTGGGGGAGGGGGCATTTTCATGACAAAGTACGTATGTTTCATGCAAAATATCAATGCAATGGCCTGCTCCTCATGGAGTTTAAACGGGAGATTTCAAAGTGTCCAGCTGATAAGAATTACTGAATTTCTTCATCACAAATTCATGTTTTTCTTTTTTTAGAACACATTAATCTACTACGTACTCTGCCTCTTTTTTTTTTTTTCCTTTGTTCATGATAAATATTTCTTTTTTTTTTTTTTTTCTTTGTTCATGATAAATATTCGTAACAAAATGAAATATGCAAAATGTGGTAGGTGTGAATAAAAAAAGTTATTTGTTGCACAACCGGATGAAATGAATCTGGTGCCATAGATGTCCTTTGAAAGGAAATGAGCGTATTTTTCCACTGGTGAAAAAAAGTATTGAGTTACGACTCTTATGTGCTGACATATTCTCACTCAGTTAACCTCTGTGGTCCTATGATCAACAAGATCCAATTTTCTTCAGGAAAATCTTTGATACCTAACTCATTTTATCTGGTCATGTGATAGTTAACATGAAATGACCCATTTTTTTTTTATGGTCCACAGTTAAGTTTTGAATAAAAAGAAAAAAAAATTTTAAAAATTGCCATTTTCTCATTAACAATACAAAGATCATCAGATAGATCTTCATCCGAATCTGATCCTGATGAAGACAACAAACAAAGGTTAGATTTTTGCGTATGCATTCATTTGATTTAATTAGCTAACAGTTTATAGATGAGTTCTAGCAAAGGCTCAGTGTTTTTGTAAGTCATCACAGGAGACACATCACATTGGGGTGGTTCTTTCTCATTTCCTCCCCCGCACTGGAATGGACTTGCCTCCCCGACCTTTTGCTCCTGGCTTGGAACCTGTGAGAAAGATTTTAAAAAAAAAAAAAGAGGGGGGGGGGGGGGGAGGTCAGAGAACTATGATTTGATTAAGACATTGGCATTAAAGGGAATTAAAAACATACAAATGGAAAATCTTTAGCTGTGAAGAGGTTAATTACTAATATTAATCGCTCAGTATATCTACAAGCACCACCACTAATATATCACGATGTTTTACCACACCCTGAATGATTTAATATTTCTAACAGAAGATAAGTCCAAACAGCAGTGACTGGCCTTTTCTTGTACCAAAGGAAGTTTTTCCACTGTTTCAGATTATCACTGCTTTCTTGGCTCTTTCTGTTCATGCTGGTGGTTGAAGCAGTTTGTAGTGTGCATTGATGCCATAGTGGCAAGGCAAATACTTTGGTTGGCTGCTCTCTCTCTTGCCTCTACATTGTCTTTATCATGGAATCTGTCTATGTTTGATGAGGAAGGTCTATTACGGTGTCTTCAGGGTGAGGGCAGTGTAACTGTGTTAGTCTAATTTTTCTGGTTTAATTTCCTGCATTATCTCCTTTGTTCATTTGCAGCCCTCAGTTTCTCCTCAAATTCTGACAGGCCGGTACAGATAAATGGAAAATTTGCCAAGATGCTGTCGCAATATGCCAGGCATCTCCTACATAAACCATGTCACATAGACACATCTGCCATTAAAAGTCAAAGAACACACTGGAAAATTTGAAAATCTTTCAAACACTGTCAAAAGAATATAAGCTAAACTGGCATTGCCACCTCATAAGATCACATGGACTGGCCGGGACAATCCTCCAAGGATCCATCGAAGGAAGACACAAAGAATGACAAAGGAGGAAGTGGGCAGGCAAATCAAGGAATGCATGGGCAAACATTCATGGGAACATCAGGCCCTTGAACACAACGGGGTAAAGTGGAGAGTGCTGGTATGGAAGTCATAACTGTTGTATTGCTGTGACGCTGTACGGAGCTAAGGAACCAAGCAAAGCCAGTGAAGGGATTTATATGATGTTACCTACCTGCAGTTTGCCCTGCTGGTTTGTTTAATGCCAATAGTCGGCGTGGATTCTGCTTGCATCCTGTCCGGCCCATTAAATGATCCTTCCAACCATCTTCACCACTGGAAATGTTTTCATGGCAGAGAGGGCAGTGATTCTGTCCAGATTTAGCAGCTGGAGATAAATGTACAACTTCAGGCAAGGTAAACTTGGGTAAAGTAAGAGATTTAATTTATCCATAGCAGGGAAAATTGTAGAGAGACCATTCATTACATATATCACAAAAACCTTTCACATTCTCTTCAATACACAGATTTAAAGTATTAGCTAATTTCTTTTTACATCTTTCTGAAAGCAAGAATGTATTACAGTTTAACTCCTTATGACCCATATAACAAAGGCCATTTGGCATTTTTCTACATATAATAAAATTCCAAGATGTTGCTATGACAAACAGTGTCTGCAATACTCTTGCAGTTTCTAGTAAATACTCTCTTTGCAATGTTGATTGTAAATACTTGCCATATAGGAAATGGTGAGAGAATAAAAGAAAACTGACTTTGTGCCATGAAGGGTAAAAGGTTTCCAAGACTGAATCCACCCCAAGGGAAATCTGGATATGATAATTTAACATATAAAACAATACTGCAATTACCTCATGGGCACACTGGTTTGTATTACATTTATCTTGATACAAATGGTAGTTGACATAGACATTCACAATGGACACTCACTTGGGAAACAACAGAAAACATCACATCTACCAATGACCTACCATTGCATGATTTTTCTGCTACATGCTGGTCAAATTCAGGTTTTGGGATGGCTTCTGTGCAGCGCGGACATCGGCTGAAATTTGATTTGGCTTCACATTCAGTCAGGACGTGATCTGTGTATGTGGCAATCTCCACCACCTGCCAGCCAGGGAAAAAGTTGTCTTTAACCATGTGTTTATTCTCATGGACACTGCCTAACAAAATACCTTTACTATCAACAATATTGTTGACATTAGGGAATCTGAATAGGGTTAGACTTAATTTCAATCAAATTTCAGGCATGCACATACCCACATGCATGAATAAAAAAACAATAATACAATACCAGTGATAGTTACATTTCAAAAGCACTGAAAAACTACATTTGAAGATAATGGATCCCATTTACAGTTCAGGGATGCTTGTGCTTGTGGAAATTACATTGGTTCAGAACTTCAAAGTGTTGAAGACTTGGCAAAAAATTAATATTATTATTCCTGAACAGAGACGTTTAAGAAAAACAAAAAACGTTAGATTTGACATTTCTCCTCGATCACCTTCAAGTTTTCTTCACTACTTTCTAAAGATGTCCAAAGGATGCCATTCATTTTGAAACTAACCAGTATCTTTTAAAGACAGAACACAATCAGGCAGGGTGATTGCTCTTTCTTAAACAGAAACTGTAGCAGTAGCTATTTGGAATTCCACATCACTAAGGAAATGACATTTAAGCAGTGTCCATGTCTTCAAAAAGTGCTTCCATTGCTACTGCTCCACTGAACTGAATTATCCTTGTTTTTCCAATGTTAAATTTTCTACTTGATTTCAAATATGTTTTACCTTGGCAGCTTTCATAAAATTAGAAAAAAGAGTCTCCTACTGGAAAGGAAAATAATTCCCAACACAATGTTTGGTAACAAAACATTCTGTTATTCCAAAGTTTTATGTGCAACCATTATGGCCATTAATTTCCAGGTAAAGCCAACACTGACTTATTCGATGAGAGACATGGTAAGTGCTTTGTGGTAAGGGCATGAGCCTTGACTTATGCCAAAATACACATAATGTCTTGTGACATTCCTCAGTAGAAGAGCTGTCAGATAATGTCATCAGAAAAAATGTGCCAGTAAAATTATGTACTACACTCTAAAACGGTTATTAAGAAAACGCTTAAAACGAAACTCGCCTTATTAAGAAAGAATCTTTGGGAACGGTTCTTTTGCTATGTAATTTGTTATGCTTGCATTGAAATAAAACGATAGGCTGATACGAAAACTCTGCTTATAACGAACGGTTTTCGTTTCCCCGATCGCATTTCTCTTTCATATTAAGCGTAACCAAGACTTAAGTCAGTTCCGGACCAGTTTCCTCCAACAAACAAATCGTCCCTGAGTGCGTCAAGTATCGGTACCCGCTATGTGCTGTACTGCCCAGCAGTATGACACAAGAAAGGTAAGGCCTGAGGCGTAAGTATGTAGAAATCATGCACCTACTGTCTCCTGTTTCACACCTCACCTGTCGCTCGTGGCCCCAATCGAGCATGATGTACCATGAGAGGGTGTCACGTATTACATGCATGTTTGAAGCTATTACGATTTCATAGTTATTTATAGCCACACAACCACGGTATCAGTGATTCAGCCGAGATTACAGCCACCATAAACCGTGTCAGAAGATGGCTTGGCCTTTGTCTTTTCAAATAAACATTGTATACAACACTTCCATTTGCAGGCATTTGGTCAGTCAAACCAGTCGTGCTTGTCAGTGTTTCTTGAAAGCCAGTTTTGAGAAGTCGATAGGCATTCTTCAGTTTCATATTGAAAATTGTGAGCTTCAAATTGACTATAAAGCTATTTTAGATCTAGGCTGGCAATCAATGATGATTTCATTGAAACTTATCATGTTAAAATGTAGGAGAATAGGTTTATCGCTGTGGTTCAAAAGGACACTGATTCGTGAAGTTGATGAAGGTTTAATGAAAAAGTTGGATATCTGCAGAAAGTAGGCTTATGTCTCCACTTTGCCTACAATCTTGAAGAATTTAAGAAAAAAAAAAGCAGAAAAATAACAAACAAAACGACATAAAACTACATAACCACACATTTTATATGTATGTACACCTACAACAACAAGAACAACGAAAATGAAAATGAAGTGGCCTTAAGACATAAGGTAGCAATGGGGTCACATGTTCTTCAATCAGGGGAGGTAATTTGGTAATTAAACTTGCATCCCTGTTTCAATTTAGCCTCTTCAGATTAACAAACTAGTGATAGAACAAAATGATTTCCATTCCCCCCCAAATTTCATTTTAACCATTTCAGAGTGTAATTCAATAGTGTCATATGGCTAATTTATCAAATGATTTGTGCTAGAACAGTTTTTTCTCAAAATCTCAAAAGTTCTGGAAATTACTGTTTGCCATTATCAAAGAGCAGTGACAATATTGCCATTAATTTCTAAACTGATAAATACAGACTATTTCACTGAGAAACACAACATTGAAACAAGCTGTGTCTCTGGGTCAAGAGCCAGACACAAAAGCATTACTTGTTTACAGTTAGCACAACGTTTCAGCATGGGACAGTTCTTCCAGTAGTGAATGTCCAAGCCTTCCTCAGTGAAACTCTCGTTCTTCTCCCCACAGAAAATACAGGTGCTGCAAGAATGCAAACAAACAAGTCTTTGACATTCAGTATACTATAAACCATACTACAGTGAACCCTCAGAGTTCTGTCTCCCCATTAAGCTGTCTTTCCCTGGCAACTGGTCTCTTGAGAGTTAGTAACTAATAAGCTTTCACCCTGCTTTATAACACTTGCACTGGCAGACAGTATCAAATCAGTAACTCTTCTTATAGTTTCAAGTTTATTTTTTGCAATGTAAAATAGGACTGATTAGTTCACTAGTCTAAGATCCCTTCAAATGAATGTTTCCCATGGGTCTGTCGGGGCAATCATAGATTGTAAAATGCCTAGACCCTGTATCATTATTAAATCCCAGTTCATTCATCTAAATGTAGACCAGTAGAGTTTGCTTACAATTTGAAGAAAATTAAGGCAATATTTTGCTTGTTCTATTCAACAACAACAAAAAAATTAAGGAGATATTCCAGATTATCATTTAACTCTAAATGTGCCATTCAGTCCTTTGCCTTTTTTCGGTCACAGCTTATCAGCAGGAGAGGCAGCAGTGTGAAATAGTAGTTTGTCAGAAATTATGAAAATTCATTTCTCCAGAGATGCTTCTATTCTGCCTTGAGTATAAGCTGGTGCTCAATGGAGTAAAGTAGTTTTCTTCAAATCATCTTTAATAAATTACATTAAAAGCATATACATGTACCGTGGTGTATTTCCATTAAGACATTTCTCCAGAAATACTCTTAAGATAATATCCCGAATAAGCACAGAAATATTATAAAGTTAAATAAATCTTAAGAAAGTATCTGTGTGATGTAATTGCTTATTAGCCTGAGAAGTTGACTAAAATCATTGAATTACATGATGATAGAAATGAGGTGAAAAATTCCACACTGGTGAATGTTCTGTTCTTGTTACTGAGCTAATCTGATTTAAAAATCAATGTTATTGTTTTTATTAAAGCACTACATCCATTTAAGAGGTTTGTAATCATTTGATTTACATGATATAAAACTTGCATCTGGTCTAAATCTGTATGAAAACCTAATCTGTAAACTGATTTTCATGACAAAAAAATTACAGTGAATGTCCAAATGCTATAGAATAAATACGACAAAAAGTGCTGTTTATTTTGCCTAATGTTGGACACAAAAGGTAGGCAAAACATGTGCTCTGCAAAAGGATGGTTATCACCTCATCCTCTGACAGGCGTTACTCACTTGTCTACATTGAACATGGACACGTCATCATCATCCTTCGTGGCTTTTGTCTTGCCCTTTGGCTTTGAGTCTGCCTTTTTCTGAAAATGACATATAAGTGACCATTACTGCTAATTTCAGCACATGCTGAATGATATTGTCCTTTAATGACTTCAAACCTGCTACTTGAACAGATTCTATGGATGCATGCTCAAAATGCTATTGAGGAAAAAAAAAGAAAAAGAAAAGCACAAGAAGAAAATGGTTGTAAAAATGGATGTAAAATCTAAACTTATACTCTAATTCTAGATCCTGTAGTCAAACTTCACTATTTCTTTGGCAAAGCAAATTCACTTCAATTTCTACAAATATTTAAAGCAACAAAAGAAAATATACAAATTTAAACTAGCGAAGAAGCAAACCGGTGTAAAATTCTGATGACCTTAACGGTCATAATTAGTATCAACTTTATGCGTTAGTCACTTAACAGGTTGTGATATTTCGCTTACCAAACACATTGATGCATCATAATGATGCAGAGCTTAATAATTCAGCCGAATTCCTCCCTTACATGTTCAGTACTGAATTCCTTTATTTAAAATGATTGATGAATAAGATTTCTTAATTGTGATTCATATTTTCTTCTGTTGTTTTCAGAGAGATTTTGATGGCTAAAGGACTAACACTAAGTGCACGAATAATGAGCCATTACCCATAAAAAGGGAAACAACTCTCTAGCTACCTCTGCAAAGGGAAATAATTCTGTAGCTATCTCTGGAAATGGAAACTATAACTATTCCTGCAGCTCGAAAAGGAAACAATCCTCAAGCAAACATCTTTAAAACAAAAAATAATAGTAATAAAAAGAAAAGCCATGAGCTGTTTTGTTCACAAGCTATGTTTATGTTCAGTTTCTAGGTGAATGAGGTCTCAACAAATCTTGTAAAGAAGGCAAATGAAAGTCGAATGAGCCATTTTGAGCACCAACCAAATTACACTCCCTTTGCTGTGTACAAGAGGTATACCACAAATATTGTAGAGAAGGAAAAATGTCGCTTTTCCTCTTGTTATCTGAAACATGAGCAATGAAAAATTTAGAAAAATTCCCCCTTTTCTGGAAAGGTTGTTCTCTCACCCTAACAGTTTGATAATTTTCTGCTTCATCTTTCAAACAACAGGAGCTAAATTGATTTTTTCTTTCTTTACAATGCTGGACTTACATGCCTCTGGTACTTGGCAGAGAAAATATTAAATGTAAAAGTGCTTTTTTGTTTTGGTTTTCTTTCACAATGTTTCTTCATTTAAATGATGTCAAGTAATTTGCTAGTGGACAAACACAAATGAGACACAACACCATGAAATCAGGGACTCGTCAAACTGAGGTAACCACAGAAATCACGTTTTTCAACAGTGAATGAATTTTTAACGCAATTTTTTTTTCTTCACAGAACCCTTCTATATCAATCCAAAAATGCATTTCAGAGTTAAATTTGCTAAAATAGATTGAGTAAAAGCCAATATCTCGTCTTCTACTTAAGGCAGAATCAAAATTTTTTTCACACAGAGAATGGGAAATGAATAATCTTCACAGTGATACCAAAAACTCCATCAAAATTTGATGACAGCCTGATTTCATCGTGTCGCATCTCATATATTCTGCAATGGCTGTTCCTACAAGATGAAGTGTATCCCATCAATTCCCATATTTGCAGAGGTAGCCAATGATATGCAGAGCCTATATAGCATCGTCTCTGCTGTCATCTCAGCCAGGAGTGTTTCTATTTACCTTTGGTGCGGGCGCCGCCTTTTTGGCTGGATCATTCTTTAATACAGAAGCATCTACTGGCTGTCAGAAATAAGTTTAGGATGTGCAGTTATGGTTAGAAAATGGTTGTACAAAAACAGGACAGCAATCTGGATGGCAGTTACAAGGTGCATTCAATGTGATGGGGATGATTAAAGTGCTATGCAACTCAAAATTTGAAGTTTTAAAAAAGAAAACAAAAATCAAAACAAAGAAAAAAAAAGAAAAGAAAGAAAGAAAGAAAACAAAGGGGAAAAAATTCAAGGAAAAAAATTACTGAAAAAAAAAATTTAAAAAGTAAAAAAATATAACTGTAAAAGTGTAAACAGTGAATAAAAAAGGAGCCTTTTTTGCTATTATTCAGTATTTTTTTTTTTTTTTTCAATCTCAGTTTTGCCTTCTCAATGTTTGTGTTAATCTGAAACTAAATTAAGAAAAAGAGGGTGTTCTTTTAGGCAAATTTAAGGGACATTCATCTAACAAACTAATATGCTTTATAGGATCAACTGCAATATTTGGTCTTAACAGTCAAAAGCCAAATAATAAGAATGCTTTGTGCCAAAATCTAGCATCCAGTTTGAGCTCTCATTGAAGACAGATATATTTCTAAGCTAAACAGATGAAAAATCTTTTTCAAATTGATATAATAACAAATTACTAACCAGCAAAATCTAAAACTTTTCGGGAAAAAATGAAAGATCAACCAATCTAACACAGATGAAAAAGTGCACACTTTTGTCAATTTCTTTGTTCATAGTTCCAGCTGCAAACCAAAGTCCACACATCTTGGTCACCATACAACATTCACATTATGACTGAATCAGCAGTTTGGGTAAAAAAAAAAAAAAATGGAATAATAACAATACTGATTACTGATGAGTTTACAAAACCTTCTCAGGCTGCCTTTGTAAAAAAACCACTGTAAAAAGATAAATAAGTGCAAGGCAGCTGCTGCTACTCCAGTAAATCTTTATGTTCACAAAAGAATGTAGTTTCTTGGAAAATAATAGCTTATATTTTGAACTCTTAGTACATTTATTTGCCATAATGGTATCTAAGTCTATATGATCAGATGCCATATTACTGGGATTTGCCTGATTAGTGATTTATTTGGATAACAATGACGTATATGATTTCACAATTCCAGTACAAAAGCATACATTAAAAAAAAAATCATTGAAAATTGGCTCCATTATCACTGAACTAAATAATTAACTGAATATTGATGACACGCACTACAAATCCCGATGGTAAAAATAAATTTGTTCTAAATCTTCAACAACACAAGAATACTGCAATTGTGTGCATGTGTATGTCTTTTTGTTCAACAATGTAGTAAACTAGAAAAATAATCTACTGCAAAGAAACTTATAGGAATATAATAATAATGAAACAAAATGACCAAAAAAGAGAAAAAAGAGAGAAAAAAACAGGATAATAAACAACGTATCGTCGGTGTCGCAAGCAACCCACCAGGTCAATCTGAGTCCTTTTTTCACCAGGGAGTAAAAACTGATGTCAAATTGTAATAAACCAGGGGTTTTACGTGGGATCTTTGCAATTTTCCTGCATTTCTATTGGTCAGTTTGACTCAGGATGGTGTCATAGTGCGTATTTTTAGCTCACCTTGAAGGGGGGAAAACAAACTCAAATTCCCATATTTCAGACTTATGCGGAATGCTTGCGACACCGGCGATATTTATCTTACATCATGATGATTGTTTGATTTACGCTACAGATATATATAAGTTAAAAAAAAACAAAAAAAGAGGAAAAACATGAAAATGAAAGACATGAAAATATATTAAGATTTCAACGCCTGTGATGGAAATTTTTGATGGTGGAATGTTGGTGCTTTAAGTCAATGAGGCTGAAAACATCTGTTTTTCAGTGCCGACTGACAGCATAGAACTCCAAGTTACTTCTGTTTTCCTCCAAAAGATACTGTGCTGATGAACACCAAACATTTTGCTAGAATATTCCACATGGATTAAAGTTCACCTGACTCTCATTTTGTCCTATTATAACTTATTTAAAATTATCTAGCAAAAACAAGAGTAACATGAATGTTGGATTTTGAAGGATAAAAATATTTAACCCTAGAAGTGTCAAGCAGCTGATCTGGTAAAAGAAATTCATTCATAAAACTTTGCATAAGAAACTATTTTACCAACAAATTCAAAAGTGTAATAGATTATTATTGCCATTTGGGTTATACTGGCATTTCTTGAACCTGAGCATTAAAAAACTATTGGCAGGTCAGAAACTTCCTCTGACATATTTAGAATTGAGAAAACATCCTCTCCTCTGACAAATAATGATAAAATATCCTCATCTCAAACTATGGTCAGCCCAAATTTTTTTAGGAATCAGTGACAGATCCATTGAGAAAAATATCAGAGTAATATCCCTTGCAGTCAGTTTTTGCCTCCTGTCTTGAATGAAAGAGTGGATTTGTCAAGCAGTAACAGAAACAAACCAGCACACTAGGTACATTATGGGGGAGTTAATCAATTTGAACAAGTGCAGTTAAAAGTTTTCAGTCAAACTGTCGGCTTGTTTTTACTGGGAAGACATGTCAAAACAGAGGACAGCATATTATAATTCACTATTTTATGCTTAAGACACTGTAAAACACCCTACAAAATGTGCACACTAGCACTAGAGCTGTTGATCAGAATCATGTCCACCTAAGAACCAGGAACCCTCCTTGTGATCTTTCAGGAGATATAAAATAATGTAGCAAAAGACAAAGGCAAAGACAACAGGGGGAAATTATTGTTGAG
>JBCEWB010131652.1:0-11202 GCA_039654565.1 Peronia peronii | reverse complement strand
CAACAACAACAACAACAACAACAACAACAACAACAACAACAACAACAACAACAACAACAACAACAACAAAAAAAAAAAGAAAAAACAAAAACAGTATGACGACATTCCGAAAGAGTTTGGAGACATCGTGTTCTTGCATAGGACCGCTACTGGCAACTTAAACTATACATGTCTACATCTTTCGATTCCCTGCTCACAACACTGGCATTACTAGTGTGAGTTACGTCATGGCGATTGTACATCACATCTAAACACACGAACATATACACACACATGCAAATACACATATCTGTAGGAAAACATATAAATGAGAAATCTCGTAGCTGGCAAAATCGAAATTTCCTTCTTAAATTAAAGGTTCTTAATTTTCATCAGCATGAAAAGCATTGCCAAACTGCACAAAGCATCAAAAACTTTTTTGTACACGATAATGACCTTGGTTAATTAATATGTTGAAACACATAGAGAACTGAACAAGTGTCAGGCAAAAGCGTAGACTGTACACCTACATACACCAGATAGGACTCATTTGACTCGCACATACCATACAAGAGAGCATTAGGAGACACTCCATTCATAGTGAAATTTAACCACGCAGTTGGAAACTGGGGACCAATAATTAAAAAAAGAACATCAGATAAATTCCACATGATACCTATATATTGCAAAGGCACATAAAAACTGACCTTCCATCATTCTGTCCTGACCTCAGACGTGCTGTAGGTTGTCCGGGTTCTTTATTTGTGCAGCTGTATTGATCAATATTCATTATCCACACTTCTTGCCTCTAATCTCCGCTTTGGTAGGGACACATTGCATCAATAGGAGGTTATTGTTGAACATTTATGTAGAATGCTATAATGGTATAAAGGTATAATGGTATAAAGAACACACTAATAAAAACAAAAAAATTAAACTACAGTCATGATGTGAATAATAGAATCGGTAAAAGAATGAGACTGTTTATTTAACTGGATGAGAAATTAATATGTCTGACAGTTTAATGCACATTGCTTAAACTTAGTAACTGATAATATATATGAAAAATATTGATGGCAGATGGTAAATCACTTACATTAATGTTAAGAACAAAATTAAAGAAAAATAGATTCTGAAAAACAAAACAAAACAAAACAAAACAAAAACATCGTTATGTAACTGAATTTTTTTCCCGTAGGATGGTTTAAAAAAGAAAAAAAAAAACAAATAACAACAACAACGGCATTATTATTTATTTATGTGTTTATTTATCTATTTATTTATTTATTTTTCATTCCCCACACTATGATTTCAAGTCGAAAGCTGAGTTTTACCTTCTTTTCCTTACATCTTTAATAAACCTCATGTGTCTAGCTATAGAGGAGTTCACTTGACAGACTAGAAAGAAACAAAGATGTCCGTGAGGGGTAAGGGAGGGAATGTCTTGAGGGTGATTTTCTTTTGTAAGACAGACTATTTTAACCCTTTTTATCGAATTCGCCATGTTCAAATCAAAGGAAAACTGTAGAAAAAAGAAAAACAGCCACCATTTTGGATTTTGGAATCCTTAAAATGTCTATGTTTGAGATCTATCTCCTCCCTCAAATAGATATGGAACGTAATCAAAGATGGCCATGTGTTGCTTTGCATCTTATTTCAAAAGTTACGTATAATATTAAAGTGAAAAAAAAAATCATATTTGGTTGTTTTCATAGAAAAACCGTATTTTTCTCCAAAATCTACGAAAAGAATGGGCCCGGAAATATGTTTATTCTCTGATCTTGTTGTGAGAACGATTTAAGCTGAATCTGAGTAGAATCAATCCAGAAATAACAAACAAACAAACAAAGAAAAAGATAGAATGCAAAATAATGAGAGAAATGGGATTTTGAGAGACTACGCTGTCAAACGTTTTTAAGGGAAACGTTATTCTTTGACATGATAGTCCTCTCTTCATGACATGTGTCTTGTACTACCTTTTCATGGCTTGCTGTTCATGTCTTTTTCTCACATTTTTATTAACATATATAGTCACTTCCTGGTTCTGTATCTGACCTCCGTATCCTTTTCTTACAAAGCAAAGAGTGTCTTCATCTTTTCTATGGCAGATAGTCCACAACTGTCCTCTGAAATTAAAGAAAATTTCAATCTTTATATGAAGGATGAGTTCATCCTTGAGTGCACTTATGAGAGTTTACACTGATAATTTGCGTGTTCATGAGTTTTTGTCGTCTCAGTGTTGATCAAATGTGCATCTCTCTGACACTGGGGCTCAAGATATTGGTAGAAGAGGTCAAAATCAAAATGCTTAATGCATAATTTGGCTGTATCCGGTCAAATAGCGATGACCTACTGCTGCATATAACAACCAGAGGGAGCCAAATTCTGGTTGACAGTAGACCGTGACATCCGTTGAATGATCAGGGATGAAACACGCCAAAAATGGACATATTCACTTTTTAATACTATTTTTATATTTAAAAGAAAAAAGACTTTTAAGAGAACTCAAATTGCGTAAGTAGCATTTTTTAAATTTGTTTTTTAGACTCAAGCTTCACGTGACTTTGACAAAAGCTGGTACTTTATACAAAGTTATTAAAAAAGAATGAACCGATTTCATGACGCATTGCTTTAGTTCATAAACATCGTCATGGAATAAGTCAGGGATGGTGTGGGGGTCGGAGGGGAGGACACCTGGATAAGCCACTTCGGGGTCAAAATATCAATTTCGGGGCTTGGTATTTTAGGAAAGAGTAATCATTTCTGACCAGTATATAGGTCCAAGTCCATATGAGTTGTAAGTTATTTTTTGCACTTGCGCCTTTTTTGGTAGACAAAATCAACATTCAACAAAGTTCTCGATAAAATTGACAACAACAACACAATAACAATAACAACAACAACAATAACAACAACAACAACAACAGCAGTAGCAGTAGCAGCAGCAGCAACAACAACAGCAACAACAACAAATCTGCAAATCTGCCATTCGGTGACTTTGGAAGCAATCATGGTGTTAAGAGACGTATCAACCCTTCCAAAATAGGTAGAATGAAATGTGAAGACCATAGACTGAAAGAATATAGTAGGGGAAGGGTCAATGTAGTTTGTTTCCATTTGTGTGACAGTAAACCTGGCCTCAATTCATGACGCTTATCCCACAATCCAATAGGTATACAATACAATGTTCGTTGTTTTCAAGCTAACGTCCCATTGGCTGGGCTTTGATAACGCCTTCTCAGATTTGTTGCCGAGCGGGCAATGGTCTAGAGAGGGCCGTGTTGTTCTTTACGTACACATAGCGTTACACGTATACCTCTGCACATCAACAACAAAGCATAAACTAGCCTTTTATTTGTCTTTGCTGTGTTTCCTTGACAGTTTAGTTAGATAATTTTTCAACTTTGTGTTGAGCACATTAGGCTATATAATTGCTCAAACATTGTGAGCTTAGGTCCACGGAGAATACAATGAAAATTTGCAAAACTATGTATGGTCACAGTGTTTTAAGGACAACGGCCATTCTTTGCGGTGGATAAAATGTGCCTTGATAAAAGCAACTGGGTCTTATGAGTGAAGATTTCTCGGTAACTAAGTCACTGTATTTCCGTGTGGGAGTTTCCTTATTCAGATTCAGTGAAATGAGAGAAAGAAAATGTCTTATGGAGAGTATAATATTAAAAGTTTATCAAAAAGCAAAGAACAAACCCCAAGGTCACGGCTAAAACTCATAAAGAAGCTCTTCCTCCCCTCCCATCTTCTCTCCACCCTCCACCCTCCCTCTCCCCAGGAGGTATAATTATATCCATGGCTATTTTTATATCATCTTTGCATAGCTGTTGCGTTTTCCGAAATGTAAAGTGGTTTCAATTTGCTTTGTAGTCATTGGATTTCGTTTCTTGCGTTTTTCTAAAAGATATTGTTTTCTTTCCTATAATTTTATATCTCCTCCAAAATTTACCACCATCTTTTCATAGGCCCACATTTTATCCATGATATTATAAACATTGTCCATGACATTATTTTTTTTTTCTTTTAATATAAAAATGTATCTCATATAGTTGATGGGAAAACAATTTTTCTTTTGAAATAAAATACCAGTCTTGATGTACTTGACACACTGCATTGTCGAAAGTTCATGAAATATTATTAATTAATAAAAATCAATAAAACTTCAACTTGCTCATGTAATGTTTAGATGCTGGATGTGAGGAATGGTATGGCAAGTTTAGAATGATTTGACGTGGAAGTCAGACAAAAGATAGATTGAGAAAAGCAAAATGCAAGATGACAACCAGACACACCAGTTTCCAAGAACATACTCTGAATCAGACACATACGTACGGCAACAATTATAAAAAATACACATTAAAAATGATCTGTGGTCAAAAGCAAGAAAAATTATTCAGGTTACCCTCTGTCCTTGTGGTCAGAGGCTTGATCACCTGGGCATTCAGAATCAGTGGTGGCAACTGTCTCTGCTTTTGCAGACTATTTTGCTCAACCCTCTCCTCCCCTCCCCCAACCCCCTCCTTCACAATACAAGACAAGTTTCTTTGCCGGAAGCCATTGTTAGGTACAAGCAGCCAGCCAGCAATAAAAGCAAAGCAAATTATTATTAAGCATCTGTAGCAATGAATGACATACAAATAGAAGACCATATCTTTGAAAGGAGACGCGTAATAAAAATGGACAGCTCATCCTTCCTTTTATCTACTCATTTCTATCTACGTAATGGACAAAATGGAAGATACATCTCATAAAGATTTCACTAACGAGATCTACTTCGTTAAATAAGAAAGACAAAGAGTTTAACAGTTTGACTACTAGCATTCCGTCCTTTAGAATAATAAATTAAAGCTAACAGCGTTCATTAATCTCATCAGAAGGGAAGCTGCAGGATTGGTACATTAGGTCTCTGGCAATGACAGGGTTAATGACCATTTGTTTGAATATTAACATTAATCCCAGCAGATCATCACCGGCTGCTCACGAAATCTATGCCACAAAGTGAGACAGGATATGAGAATGTTTATTCAAAAAACAATATATTCTATCTGCAAATGAATTTTGTGGTGTCAATATGGCCGACACGTTGATTAGCTATGAAAAGATATTAGGCTTGAAATACACGTGTACATGTCTTGATGATAAGACAGATATCACAAACAATTAATGGGTTAGCGATATAAGGCCTATCTTCCCACTAATTGCACAGTAGGTGTCTGCTCATACGTTATTTAGATTGTTTAGGTTACAATCTCGCTGTTATCAAAGACGACATACACTGGGATAGAGCAATATAGGCTCACAAAAGTAATTGCTTTTTTCTTAGCCGGGCCGTTCATTCATATACAGTGGAGAACAAAAAATGCTCGTGTGAACTTACTTTCTGAACCAACGTTCTTGTCGGGTTCAAAAGCACATATTATGTGTGATCTATCCCGAAACAAGGACAAAAACATCGTATCAACAGCAGAACTATTGACATTAGGAATAAAGAAGCAAATAGTATTTACCATTTTCTGGGCACAAGGTTTTTTTTTTTTATCGTCCTCACAAAATATTCATCTGAAATCTATAATGTAAGCCTATTAATCGCATGACATTGTATTACGAGTGCGATGATCTCCATACGAGATTGACTTCTATAATCGTTGTGACAGCTTCTTGGAAACTTTGGTGATTTTGGGGGCTGCAATATTATAGTAACAATTGTGACCTCTTTTCAAACTGTGCTGATAAACAATAGCTCGGAGGAAATAATAAACATGATGAAATAAATGAATGCTTCCATACATGAATGAATAAATAAATATATAGATAAATAATAATTAAGTAAATAAATAAATAGATAAATAAATAAATAAATAAATAAATAAAAATAACAAAGGCTAAGAGGAGGTCGTATTAAAATATCCTGAGATGACAATGGCGTTAATTATATTTCTGTGTATGCTTGTGTACTATTGGTATTTTTATTGGTTATTGCCGATAGAGATTCTCACAGATGTAATGTTGATGGTTTTGTTCGGTGACCGTATCCACCTACAAAGCAGAGGTCCCTTATTTCCAGGGCAAAACACAGCCATATTTTCGCTTTGATTCATTCTTAATTGAACAGAGCTCCTCGATCTATGTCGACCTGTTATCGTCAGGCTGCCATTAATTTCCTGAGCCACAAGGGTTATCGGGGGCGAAGAGGAAAGACTTTCTCTTCCCGCCGTAATCTCACATGACAGCGGAAACAGGCACTCTGTGACATCGATCCAGCATGCTAAAAATTCACAGGGGCAATATTTTAATATACAGCGGTCTCAATTGTACAGTATAGGCGGACATCGACAAACTTATAACACAGTAAAAGCTGGTGTCCAATTTTATATTTTGGTCATATTTTACTGGGACTTGTTTTGTTTTTTATTGTAGTGTTTAACGCACGTCAGCAGATCACAGCTATATTGTACCAAACACGGTAATATATCATCAAGAAGAAGAGAGGAAAGAGAGTGGGACGGAAGACAGGACCAAGGAGAGAGTGAAGAGATGTCACCTCTGGAATGTCGAGGATGGCATTCCATGGGAGACATCCCACCGATGGTGGGCTTTCACCGCCTGCAGGTGGGAACAAAGAACCTCCCCTGGGCCTCTTCAGAAATACTTAGGCAGGACTTAGCACCGTACATGTGCATCTCAGTCCTTGGATGTCGCACCTGAGATGTGAAAGTCACATAGAGAAATGTTATTCTCTGAAATTGTGAAGAACCACTTGACAGAAACGTACGTTACAAAGTCTTGTTTTGAATTAGTCTATCGTGACAACATAACAGCAGCGCTGTGAGATGTAGAGACATATCGATATTGATTGCATTTCTTTTATCATGTTGTTTTCCTCAACTATTAATAATCGCTGAATCTCAACATCACGAACGTCTTATCATCTCATTATATCCTACTGCTCATATTCCTTGGTTAAAGCGTTCATCTCTTAGCCTTTATGGACGTTAAAAAGAAAAAAGAGGGAAGGGGGAGGCGGCACCTGAAAACTTATTTTTGACCTCAGGTCATTTTGCTGTGTTATGTGTGTTAACTGGTATGTTTGTCTGATTCAGAACATGGCCTTGGAAACTTGCTAGTGTGTCTGGTTGCCATGGAAACGGTTGTCATCTTGGATTTTGCCCTGTTTTTCAAAGGCTATCTCCTCCGTTACTGCTAAATCCAAATCGTTCCAAACGTTGTTTGTCATATCTAATATCCAAGGTCTACAAAAAAAAACAAAAAAAAAAAACCAAAAAAAACAGGGAAGAATTTCAGTTTTCTTTATAGTTCTTTGTTTAATAAATTTTGAAAATGTCATATGTCAAACATGTACAAAATTGATATTTTTACTCATATTTTTTTCTTAAAAAGTAAAAGAGATAATAGAAAGCTTTTATCGTTTTGTATATCATGTCAAGGGAAGTATGTATAAGAAATATAATGAAAATATCTTGATAAATTTTGGAAGAGATAGAAAAGTAAGAAAAAAAGTCGAAAAAAAGGTAGAAAAATGAAATCTGTTGACTATAAAACACCTTGAAAAGACCCCATTGTGCACAAAACTCTACACTTTGGTAGAAACGAAATCGAAGTAGCCATGAAATATGAGGCCTCCTCTCTTTCTCTCTGTTGCCCCTTGGAGGGCTTGTTCTTGGATCTCAAATGTGACCTTGGCACCAATATTTGCTATGTATACTAGAGTACTCCAATATACTCTTGTAGAGACATTTCCTTCCTTTCACATTCACTGAACGTGAGCTCCCCAATAAAGTCTTTTTTTTTTAAACAATAGAACTTACTCCTAAAAAAAAAAATCTTAAATTCAGCAGTTGCTGTTATCAATATGAGCAGAATGAAAGAGTTGGCAGTATTTTTTTCCCTCAATTTGATAGGAAATTTTACTGAATTTTGAATACTTCCCATTCTATGAGAAAAAAAAAATGTGCGTCAAGTAATTTTTTAGTCATGGAACATTCTAGACTTATAATCTGGTACAGAAATACAACTAAAAAACGACGTATCAGGAACTATGCTTCGGAACAACGAATCTGAACATTTGTAAATACTCTTTGATTGATCAAAGTGTCTGAAAGTTCACCAAAAGACTCAAACGTTCTCTGCCAGAAAAGAAGTTCCACGCTCTTCTGCATACTGGCTGCTGCAACACGTTTTCTTTGTTCCTTTACTCATGGCAGAGACCATCGTCATGGAGTTTGCCCCCTAATATTGCTTAACTTCACCAAAAATCAGGTTCCATCCAAATTATACAGCCGATTAGCTTGGCATATTTACCATACATAGTTTGTAGGTCAAAACCTAAATATAGCTATGTCCAAAAGGAAATCCTGAATATTTTTTTTCAAAGTCCGTTTTTAGCAAACGCACAGTGTTGTCCATAATTTTCATCCAATAATCCCAAATTTCTGAAAAGATTTGCAACGGGATCAAAAGTTTCTTCTAATATTTGTGTTCTCTATGCGTGTCAGGTCTCATGGTGACTGCTCCAAAAATATTGAAAATATAAATATTTGTCTCGAGAAAGTACATTTTGAAAAGATAGTCTGTCTGGTTTTCAGACTACTTGGTCGCAAAGAGTCAGCCAGTGTTGATTCCTGGCACTGCAGTTTGTGGAGGTCTTAATCAAGTGTTTCAGGTGCTCTTTGGAAAACAGATGGGTAATTATTTTAGCCAAAGAAAACCATGTCTGGGGAACAGTGTAGTTAACATGTAGGATTTGAGCATTGCTATGTTATTCCTTATTATCTAAAGCTACCGTCAGGCTTTCTGACAACATGAAAAGAGTGAGATATATGTTTTGTAGAACTTGTTACTCATGGTCACGTAGATCAGAAAGTTGACAGAGGCATTGATCACATAGAGCAGATCACTCATACTCTCCAGGAAGAGTACGAAATTAGTTAGTTTTCCATCTCGCAGGGTCAGATCCGGTCTGACATTGTAGAGGATGTAGGGTGCCGACAGCGGGATGGCAATGACGGCGTAGACCAGACAAATCACCACCAACATCTTGACCACTTTCACGTCTGATCGGCTGATGGATTGTATGGTCATCTTGTTCCTTATCTGACTGGCAACTCGGAGCCGGATACCAATAGCGGCCGAACAGCATAGAATGATAATCGCTGATACTGGTCCACGTGCTATGCTAATTAACAAGTTCAAGGTCGTCAGCTGTTCATAATGCTCCATAAACCAGGTGCCATATACTGTCTCACCTACTGTTGTATTCCATTTAAAACTAAACGTCCAGGCAAAAACAGTCGAGGTCGCCAATGGGGCTATCAGTCCAAACCAAATAATGCTCACAACCGCCACCGTCACACACACTTTCCGGGGAGAAAACAGGAAAGGAACACTAAGAGGAAAGAAAACTGCTACAAATCTTTCGATGGAAATGACTACCACGAACACGGAGGACACAATGCCAACATATCTGTTTGGTATCCATAGGTAAGCACTCACAACGGCGTCAAAAGTCAAAGCCGTAACTGGATCAATGCGGGCAACCAGACAGTTGATGCGACGGGGGAGGAGGGTGAGGAGGAAGATGAGGTCGGCGACAGTCACAGACATCAGTAAGACGTTAGTGCTCCCGCTGAAACCGTGGCGAGCCAACACCAGAATATTGATGATGTTGCCAACGCTACCAAAGACTACGATGATATTGACGAGAACACAGCTGACAACCATTTCCATCATCGCTAAAGTCTCGTCATCGATAATGTCCAGGACAACAGCTACCTCAAGTAGTTTGGTTTTGTTCTGAGCTGCCATGTTCATGGGGATTTGCTCTCCGCCAATGTCCACAATTCAAATTACACTATATTTTTAACTCTTTCACTAGCAAAACTATAGGTGTTTGATTCCATTAATTTCTCCTTCCAATGCGTATCTTTAAACGGACCCCTAAAAATAATAACGATAGATAGATGACATTTATATAGCGTCTTGCTTTTTTACTGTACAGGCTCTAAGTGTGTTACAACTCATTATCCCGCCAGACTTCATGTACGATCTAGCCTGTTAAGAAACATAGAGGTGGCTGTCTATTAGGCGAAAGGTCTTTGTCAGTCTACCAATATTATTCTTTGCTGGGTTTTCATTTAAACCCGGGTTGAGTCAACTGGGCGTTGTTTTATTTCATTTGTCAAGATAGCATGTGGCCGCCAATCAAAAGTTGATAACACGTATGCCTTACTACGACCCCAGCTTAATAAATTATCACAGTCATCTGCTATTTATGTTTTTATCATCGTCATGTATGATCTCCACTGATCTGATGAATATGTACATGTAGCCTCAGCACAAACGTTTCTGGTGTTGCCTTTGTCTCGCGTAAATTCACTAATTGTTTATTTTCAAGATAAAAATCACTCTGAAATTATTCACCGAATCTCAAAAGCCACTTTCATTTAAATCCAGTATTTTGTTTTCAAAACGTGGAGATTTTACCCAAAATGAAAGGCTAAAATACAAACAAAAAAAAAAGAAGAGTGCAGGTATCAGTTTTTTGTTCTGCCTCTGTTTGTAGACTTAAGACGGTCTTTCTTCTTCTGTAATGAATTAAAATGTAATTAGAATGTCTGAGTACACTTCTTGTAGGCTGGTGTACTGTAATTTGGCATCCTAAAGATTACAGAGACCTTTGCACTTTTCTGATTTTCAGCCACTATGACAGAATTATATATAACTGCTTCTTGTGTTAACCATGTATTACTGAAATTTCAAAGAGTGGCACACAGTAATACAGCCTATTAAATTTTCAGCCAAATACTCATACACATCGTCCAGCTTTCTATGTACTCATACGAGTTTTCTAATGTGATGGATGTCGTTAGTGAATACGTCGTCCATCCAGGACAATAATTGCCATATGAAATTAACATCTGTATGGCAAGATCAACTGTTTATTGTTACATAGGGAGTTTTTTCAGTTTTCTTATCCTGACGGTGCACAGTGCACCAGATAATGTTATGGCTTACATTTGTGAATTTCTGAACCTCTATGTTTATCTTTGAAAACTAAGCAAAGAAAGGGTGGAGAAAATGTTCCTGATAGGATATGACAGTGGATCCACAAAGACATATCATCTCTCTCTCTCTCTCTCTCTCTCTCTCTCTCTCTCTCTCTCTCTCTCTCTCTCTCTCTCTCTCTCTCTCTCT
>JBCEWB010131620.1:0-11203 GCA_039654565.1 Peronia peronii | reverse complement strand
GGGGGGGGGTAGTCAAGATTCAGCAAATTTTCCTAACAGATTGAGCAAAATGATAACATTGCTAACTATTTTATTTTGCCCCCACTGACAACAGCAACTGCTGAATTCAACATGGGTTTTATGAGAACTTCTACTATTAACACAAATCACAGGATTTTGGTCTGAGAGTCTACTCATTCAGATTCAATGAAGTGAAAGAAAGGAAATGTTTTTGCAAGAATATATTAGCTTACCAAATTGCATATTTCCAATGTTGCGGCTCAAGAATAAGCCACCAGGAGGCATTGGAGAAGGAGGACTTCATATTTCATAATCCATATTTACTTTGAGACAATCTCTGCGAAAGTGTAGAGTTCTGTGCAGATTGAATTTTTTTCAATACGTTTTATGGATTTCGGTTTTTCTTTGCGTTTTTCTCAAAACGTTGTTTTTTGGCTTATTTTTCTATCTCCTCCGAAACTTGCCAACATATTTATCCCACATACACATACTTTGTTTAACATAAGAAAGGAAATGACAAGAAATTTTTATTCAGTTTTTTAAATTATTTTTTATTTTTCTATAATTTGCTTTCTACTTTATGAGCAATTATATTTTTAATGAATAAAAATGCCAAAATTTCATGCATATTTGATAAGTGTATACGGCATTCTCAGAAATTCACAAAAATAACTACCAATGAAACTTCAGTTTGCTACCAATTTTTAAATATTAGATGTTAAACATGACATGCAAAGTGTGGAACGATTTGGTATAGTAGCAACAGAAAAGATAGATTTTGAAAAACAGGGTAAAATCCAATATTGTGGCTATGGCAACGAGACACACTAGCAAGCTTCCAAAATGTATTGTGAGTCAGACAGACATGTCACTTATAAATGCACACGATACAATGACATAAGATCGAAGGGAAAAAAATTCAGGCTGCACCCCCCTCCCCCCCCCCCCCTTTTAAAATATCGATGTAATGTTGCTGGAGTGTCAGGATTTCTATGACGCCAATGACATTCGTGGATCAGGATGCTTAAACTGATATATTACGAATTCCACGTGTCTCCACTGAATGCTGTGTGAAAAGCAATTCCAATATAAAGTATGATGGGGGAGTCACTGAAGAGATTTGTTCCTTGACAATTCTAGCCTTAAGACTGTATTATCAGAGCATTTGGAAAGAAAAGATCTCACCACTGAAAATGATGAAGAATCTATAAAGAGTTTTAGCATTGTCACCAAAATAAAATAATTTAACACAGAACAAAACAAAAAAGTTAAGCATTTTTACATCACAGCATTTCTCAGTGTTGCATTATTAGACAGAATTATTTTTCATGTTTTAGAACATTAATTATGCCGCAGTTAAAAGAAAAATGTAACAATGGAGCTTTCATCCACACTGTTCCACCCCACCCCCCCCCCCTCCCACCCCTTATCAATTTTACATGTTAAAGATATGCTCAAATACTAATAAATATTCTTCTTTTGAAGATTGTTCAGCTGGTCCATAGATTCTATAGACATGGGCAGACAAAGATTATCATTTCTATCATTTGGCAGGAAAATCGCAAAACAGAAAAAACGTGAGAGTGGTCTTGTTCGATTTAATCAATTATCTGCACTTTATACGAATCGTGTGAGCACTTTCGATCAAAGCTTTCAGCAAATATGAAAACAAAATGAAGAAACAAAGATAGTGCAGCGGGTGTTTTTCATATCCGAGAGGCCCATACATGTAATAGCTGAAATGCTTTCACTAACACACATCCACATACACACATATGCTTACAGCAACGCAAACATCAACTCATGCAAAATGTAGTCCAATGTACAATATCCACACCCTCATGAGAACTAATTCAAACATTCAAGATCATGCTCATTAGCCTTTTTATTTCATTTTTCCAAATAAAGGCTCAATTTTTATTTCACTGATCCCATGAAATTTCTATATACCTGCAACCTCTCTCACTCACTGTCAATGACGATGGCTGCAGCATCAGAAGAGGGGATTTTGTTTTCAGTATGTATGTAGACTTTCATTCCTAAGAGTGGGATTATCTTGACTTTAAATGTATGCCAGGTTTGTACATTTGTTTACATTGTGGACATTTCTGAGCAGAAATAAACAATATAGATAATTTTGCATTGGCCAAAAATTGCGATATATCGTTATGTAAAAAAGCAATACATATTTTTTTTCATTTTGTCCCAATTATTGACAAGGTTTGTTCTTCATACATCGCATAATTATCCATGTACAAGCATACATAAGCCCCTTTCTGCTCACTATTTCTTTCTCTCTCTCTCTCTCTCTCTCTCTGTCTCTTCGCCTCTCCCTCCGTTTCCCCTCCTTTGTCTCTCTTTCTCACTCTCTTTGCCGTCTTCCCGCTTTCTTTTTTTTTTCTTCACCCCGAGACCCTCACAATTCATAGAGCGGTGAGAAAGGCCTCATATAATAATAAAAAAGCAGCATGATATAAAATAACATTGAACTAACTCAGATGTCTGAGCTGTCCAAATGTACCATGCAGCATAACGTTTCTGAACTATAAAAAGCTCATGGAAAAGTCAAACATGTGAAAGACTCAAGTGGAAGCAAATATTGTATGGGCATTATATTGTACGGTTTGAACGTACAGAACGGATTACATGCATACAGAGGATGTAAAAAAGAAAATAATATAAATAAAACGTAAAATATAAAGTGCATTTCAGACTCTTCACCGGGAAGAATCAATAGGAATCCTAGGGAGATCTTGGCCAGCAGAGAACATTAATTAGAGCTATTTCTGCAGGACCAAACCGTCTCATCCACATTTTCTATCATGTTTTTGGGCCTGTTCAAACACGGGAATGATGCACTCAGTGTGTGTATTTTCTTTGAGTCCACAAAATGAGACCAGTCTCATCGCTTATTTATTACTCGTTTTCATGATGCCGGTAATATCATCTCTCGAAGAGAAAGGACAATCTCTTTATTCGGAGGGAAGCGGATGCAGTGGGTGTGTCTAGTCGGTGCAATCAATAGCAGGAATAGCTGACGCGCCGTCGTGAAATGGTGGTCCTAAAAAGAAGAAAAACATTTGTTAAGTTCCCATGAGACCCAGACAGACGTTAAAGGAATTTGTCAGCTAGACCAGGGAGAGTTTCTCTAAGCACAGTGTCAAGGATAACTCCTACTCCACTGCGATCAACAGCTGAAAGAGCTTCGGCATCTTGTCTACGCATAGAAAAATAGTAGTCATATTCAAATTTATTTCTTTCTGTTATTTGATAAAATATAACGAAATATATTATTCTTTATCTTCAACAAATGGCTGAGACGGATAAACAAAAATCACTTGGAATCTCAAAATAAAAGTGAGAAGGGAAGCTAAGGTCTAGATCTTGCATTAGATGAGTTAGCTCAGAATTCGAAATAAATGTGGCATTTTCTTCTTCTGTCGTTGTTACCATATCTTGTTATGCTGTTCGGGCTGAACATTTCTGCGTCCTTTTCTACAATGAGTTGTGAAAGGAACAGAAAGTTGTCGAAACGTGCACTATTCTCCACTACTGCTAATGTGATACATTTACTAAACCTCTCCCAGCCGTGTCAGAACAAGGCTGAATGGTCACGTTCTCTCCCGCTGATGCAGATCATCTGTGAACGAGAGACTTTGCCAGACGTTTACCGCCTCCAGGACTTGATATCTACTCCTCGCCTCTCCTTCATGTCCACGGAGTATGTGTTAGACTATAGTAAGAATTCAGTAGCTCAAGCGATACAAGTTCTAGAGAGAGGCGAATTAGTCTGCCCACCGTTTGTGGTGGTATTACTGAACGACGTCACGTTGATCTATAGCTTCTTTGGAGCAATATGTTCTTCTATCCGTCTCAAGTGGACCCACACTCTCCACTGCTCGGAGTGGATTGTTGTTACAACAAATCATAATATCTCGTGTGTAGTTTCCAGACATAATTGCATGGATTTCCTCACATATATCATTGCCTTGGAGAATGGGACGGCAGTACAGAGGAAAACCAGAGGTAGAAATCTAGATTTTAGCAAAATGAAGTTCCAAACTGACAACTGGTCGGAGGGCGATCTTCTGAGCAAATTCCCGGACCTGGACAAAGTAAGGGAGGTGAGCATGGAGGGTCTACATTTGTCTGTCGCCGTGTTGGACGGAGTGGAAAAATACAGTTACAAGATCCAGTATGGGAATACGACCAGGAATGAAGGCTACAGCATCGTCCTGATGGAGCTGTTAGCCCAACAGCTCAACTTCAACTTCACGTTGGTATTCCCACAAGATGGCGGAAGTTACGGCAGTGTGAATGAGGACGGCTCTGCTACTGGTCTGACAGGTTAATGTCGCTTGATATCTGTGTATGTGTGCTGTCTGAATCTAATGATCAAATTTGCTTTTCATATTTAAAGTTACCATATCCTGCAGTAGATTCAGGTTGTAGACTACACTGTGACTCCTGAAAGCTCCTTCCTTGATTGTCGAAATATCTGAAATTACACTGCATGATTAAATATAGGTGTTTCACCGGCTTTACCAATTTTACTTTCCAACATATTGGGTAATATTATGAGCCTCTCTAATGATCTTTCCTATTTTCCTCATTGCTTTCGTGATGTATGTCATCTGTGTCATATATTTATCTGAGTTTAGATCTAATCAGAAGCGGTTTTAGACAATGTTGTCTTTGCCCGGCAGGATAAACAATAATTCTGTGATATAATGCCTAACATGCAAGCCAGAGGTCCAGTGTTTTTAAGTTACCATTTCGTTTAAAACAATGGGTCAATGGATACATCTTTTATGTAAATTTCATTGTCATCAGTGATGGAAAGGTAAGGTGTATTATTTTGACTTCCCAATGACATGCAATCTTTAGTATATGCCATGGCCTTTTTCTACTCATGGATTTTGTAAACTTCATAAAAATGTCCAGAAAATCACAGAAATTGGCAGGATTAAGCATGTCTGATCCTTTTGCATAAAACCTTGGAATCAGTGACACATGTTACTGATGTTTTTGATGAATTCTCACAAAATGATTTCCCCTCAAGAGGGGAAACACATAGCATACTAGTGTCTGAATCATTTTTTTTCAACAGATAATAGTGACACTTTGTAACATGTAATGATTTTGTAATATTCATTCTAAGGCTGTTTTAAATTGCCTCCGCGATTTCATTTGCGTAAGAGAATTTACGAAAACCTAAGCCGACCATGTCTTTAGCAAATTTAACTTATATTATGGAGTTCATTACATTACTTCAAGCTTCACATCGTTATGACAGTTTCTAAAATACTAGTATACATTTGTGCTCTAAAGTATTCTACTGTTTTCTTAATCAATCAATGCAGTCTAGTTTGTATCTGTATGAGAGACATCTATGTAATCTTTGCTATATCTTCCATGTGTGTAAATATAAAACCGTCTTCCTATTTTTTTCTTATGACATGGGACATAGATATGAATGACAATAGAATAGCCAGCAACTCACCATCATAAAAAAAAAGTGTTATGTGTTGGGCTTTTAGAAATCGTTTTCATACGATTTTAATCTATTCCTGATCATCTGGGGCTAAAAGATACTATAATTATTAAAATTCGAAAAACAGCAAAAATTTAAGAAAATGCTTGCAAAGAAAAGACAAATAGATTTTTGTTGAAACCGATATTCTTATAATTATAATGATCATCTGCATCTATTACCTTCTTTAGCATAAAATATTTAAAAGGACTGACCATTTAATTGCACATTATGTTTTCAAAAACTTAAAGTTAGATTTGATTTATTATCAAACTTGTCTTCTTAACTCTGATCCTATACGAATTACATGCTTAAACCATACTTCAGGAGTAAAAAATAGAACTAATCATTAAAATGGCAGGGTTATATTCCGAACGATGACCAGCTCAAAGGAATGACCATACCTTTCTGGTCTGAGAAAACATGGCTAACTATTGTGTCCTCTATGCCGTTATCAAAGCAGATAAAATGTCATAGTTTGAATACTGGCATTCTTTTGTAAGCATTAAAGCAGTCAAGAAACAGTTCTGGTGAAAAACAGGCATGATGACAGACCAGACATGAAGGACATTGAGCAATTTTTTGGCAGCTGAAGGTACATTCTGCTAAAGTAATTTTAACTAACGTTCTTCTGGTAGGGGAGATTGAAAAAAATAATTAAAAAAGGCCCGTAAGGCACATCCACGATCACAAATTGACATATTTTTTCCTCAACAATTCCAGGTATGCTGGCCCGTAAAGAGGCAGTCCTCAGCCCTATGGGTCTTATCAAAAACCTGAATAGGCTTCAAGCCATCGACTTCACGCATACAGCCATAGTGCATAGACGTATGCACGTTATCTACAAACTGCCCACAGTGGACAGCAAACTGGATTCCACGCTCATAGACATAGTCGACCCTGAGTTATTGCTGATGTCTCTAGGGCCAGTCATCGTCTTGGCTATTCTGGCCAGTGTCACCCACATCATAACCAAATCCTGCACTGCCCGTGGGCCAGTGGGTTCTTTCCGCAGAGATTTTAGGTAAGCCTAATTGCATTGGCGCATGAACACAGTGCATCTGTCTCCGAATCAAGCCTGTTTCAGTTACGTCTAAAGTACTCGGTGACCTGTCTCCCGTTTCCAAACCCCACCGTGTTTGCAACTTATACTTTGCTTTGTCTGCCACGCCGGCCGGTAACATTTGTTCTGAAACGTCTTTAGCCTGTCACAGACAATGTGACGTAAAGTGTTATGATTACAATTTGGAGACAGCGTATATCTCAGGCAAGTGGGCGACTGACAAGGATGTGAGAATAGCCAAATGCGTTTATATATTTAGCTTTACATTTTCCTAACTGTCCATATGCCGATGTCTCACGAGTTATCATTCGTCATGCAAGGATGTTATATAACTCACCTCCCTTTCTCATTATATATAAGTCGATGGATCAAATTGTGATTATATTAGATAAATATATAAGATGGTGTCAGTTAACATCATAATTTAGAAGGCTTGTAGGTTTGATGGATAAGCTTGTGGATATTAAATTTTACTATGCGTTAAAATACGTTAATTCTAATTGATTATGTGAACACTAAGACTGATTTAATACTTTTTCCCTCTTTTTCTCCGAACAGGAGCATCCTCAGCGCTCCTGACCACGCTTGTTTCCAAGTCAACACAACCAACGCCAATCAGACCGGCCGCATCCTACGGGCGTCCTGGGCCGTCTTCTGCTTCATTATCGGTACCGCCTACAGCGCTTATTTGGTCACAAGTTTCGCCGTCAAGCCTAAGGAGCTAAAGATCAACACTGTCGAGAATCTGTTGGAAGTTTTGGACTACAGCTTCGGAATCACCAGCGAAAGAACAGCTGTGATCGATTTCTTCGCCAACAGCGGAGACAATCATGTTCATCAGGCCTGGCTGAAGCTTGTAGAGTGGAACAAGACTAATCCCGCTACATTCAATAATGACGAATCGAAACATCTTTCACGCGTGTTAGCTGGGGGTTACGCCTTCATCGACAGAATTTTTCTTGACGATGTTCCTTTGTATGTGAATATTAGTGACCAAGATTTACGTAGCTATCAGCTGCATGAGTTTGATTCGGTAGGCCAGGGATATCTAGCACTCTCGCAAAACGTCTTTTTCAAGGACATTATCAGTACGGCGGTGTTGAATCTGGAAGAGTCCGGTATTTTGCAACATCTGTCGGAAAAATTCTTAATCACTCGACCAGCAAATGATTCAAATTCTATCAACATTCAGCGAGAAGCAAAAGTTCCGTTCTCTAGAATTCTGGTTCTGATCTATGTCACTGTCTGTGGCATAGGCCTCGCTTTGTTTTCTTTGGCAGTCGAGAACGTTTGCAATATATATTTAGAGGCACGAACTGGGATCAAGAGGGGAGAAGAAGCTGACAAGTCACTAAACTGTCAGTGTTGAATACATGAAAAGCTAACTCTGGAGAAATTAAGCACTTTTTCCATATAGTTATTCTGTTGTCATGAAAGTCATGTGATCAATACACTGTATGAAGTTTAAGAAGCTGTGAACTCTTATACACCAAGCTGAGACTTTAAAAACTCATCAATAACTGGCTGCCGATAATGCAGTGTAGGGAAAATTAACATTGATCAACGGCAAGACAAGAGTGCAGACTGGTAGAAATAATTTACTGTCGCGATCATTTATGAACACTCAATGTTGCAATCGCAGTTTGGACATCACATGTGATGAATATATATATTCATTAAAAAAACAAAGAGAAAGAACATCAGAGAGGCCTTCTCTAGTTTTGTCGATTATTTGTGTACGACGATCAGATTTGTCTCGGTGATTGGGTTGACGTATAAGCCTTGCATTGCACGTATAAACTCTCTCTCTCTCTCTCTTTCTTCCTCGTTCTTTTAAATACATAAACACATACATGCACACATACCACATACTCGCACACACACAGTTTCTTCTTTATACTCAGATATAATATAGTCCTTCATTCTGTTGAAGAATCTTCAATTTTGCATCTGTTGTGATTGTGTTAATCTGTGTACTTAGCACACTTAGTATATTATCTATAAAAAAAAATAATTTCCTGTGACATTCCTCTGAAAACGCAAAAATTTAAGTCTTCTTCGTTGTCAATTGGTCAACTACCTATGATTTCAGTGTGTCTCCATCTTTCTCTCCCTTGTGTTCAGATCCTTGGCTAATGTGTCATTGTGTCGTTAGACGTACTAAATTCAACATAATGAGCCCATAATTGTTATATAGCCTAGTTTTTATACGGGTTGATACTACATGACCTCATATAGTAGCAACTTTGTACAAGTAGATACTTCATGGGTCCGATGTAGTTATAGTAGTTTGCACAGGTAGATACTTTATGGCTTCATGCAGGCCTAATAATAATTTTGAACAATTAGATATTTCTTGGCCCACTGTAGTGGTAGTTGTAGATAGGTAGATATTTCTTGGCCTCATGTGGTAGTAATTTCTACAGATAATACCTCATCGCCCCATGTAGTAGTAGTTGTGCACGGGTAGATATGTCATGGGCCCGTGTAGTAGTATTTTTGGACAGGTAGATATTTCTTAGCCTCATATAGAAGTGGTCGTGTAATGGTAGATATTTCATAGCCCCATATAGAGGTAGTTTTTGAAATGATAGATATTTCTTAGTCTCAATTAAAAGTGGTTTTGTAATGATGGATATTTCTTAGCCTCATATAGAAGTGGTTGTGTAATGGTAGATATTTCTTGATTCCATGTAGTAGTGATTATGTACAGGAAAATATTTCTTGGGCCTATGATAATGTAATAGTAGTTTTGTAATAGAAGATATATTTTTTTTATCCTATGTAGTAGTTTTCTACTTATATGATTTCTTGATCCTATGTCATAGCAGTTTTTTACGGACTGATATTTTTTATCCTATGTGGTAGTAAAAGTGTAACGGAAGCACCTTTTCTTTTTTAACCCCATGCAGTAGTTTTGTACTAATAAATGTGTAATAGTAGTTTTTGACCGGTATATAGTTCTTGGTTTTATGTGTGCAATATTGACGGGTAGTTATTTCTTGGCTCCATGTAATAGCTGTATTAGTTTTGTACGGGTAAATAATTTGTGGCCTGTCTCGGACAGCAGAGCATAGCATTATGGCTATCTCAGAAATGCCACTTTCAGATAATTTGACATCGACACCGACAGCAAGGTAGAGCAATCAGCTCCCAGATCCAGACCTTACACAACAGAATGACAAGAAACAATTCTCTACTTATGAAATGTTATCTCCATTGTTTCACAACTATTTGTAATTGCCATCAGCGTTCGACACTTTTATTGATAACACGCGCGCTTTATCTCTAAAAGATTGAAAACTGGCTGATTTGTGACTGTAGATTCACAAGTAATGCCACAACTGAAGAGTGGGATTGGAAAAAAAAAAAGGAAAATTCAAGAAGTATAAAAGAAACAAAACTTTGATAAAATTGTGATTTACACATTGTGGCATGTTGGGTCACCGTACTCTAACTCAGCTGACAATTGATAGATATTACTGATGCTATTTTGTAATTAATGTCAAATGAAATAGAAAAGGACAAAATCATAGTCTGTTACGGTTTTGGTAAGCTTTTCAACCTCCTGACGTGGTGGTTATGTCAGCTGTACAAAACGAAACGAAACAAAACGAAACAGAACAAAACAAAACGAAACAGAACAAAACAAAACGAAACAAAACAAACAAAAAGGAACAAAACGGGGTGACACATATTGGACCAACAAGCCCGACATTGGCGGATTCCCTCTGGTTCATCAAATCGCTAGGATTTGCTGCACCTCGGGAAGACAAAGGATACATTTACCTGTCTATTCTAACAGTGGTGTAGGCTTCCACGGCTTCCTACCCCTATCCTTTATATGCCATGGGGTCCACTCGGCTCTTTACTTCTGCCCTATCTATTCCTATTCTTCGCCGTATGAGCCTGCCTGGGGGTGGGAAGTTTCCCTCTGTCTATCCTGTTATTTAGTCCTTTTATTCTAGGGAGTAGCTATCTATCATAGCCTAACTCTACCAACGGTCTCTCTCAGGGCTATTTTAGGGGACGGGCTTCTCGCCTTTATTAATGGTCCCCTATTATTTACATACTCATTTTAAAACTATTTACTGAAACACTTGACACTTTTCTGTTAAATTGTTTTATTGGCCAGATATAATTTAATTTAATTGCTTTTTAATTCTTGTTTTGTTATGCTTGGGAGTCCCTAGGTCGGCGTTATGCGGGTTCTATCTATCGATTGTCTGTAATTATAGATGGAAAAGCTATAAGATATTTATGTGGATTTGTTTTTTGTGTGTCTGTCTCTCAGGTAAGATACTGTCAATACCCGATTCTTAATAAACTATGTACAAGACGACCTTTATTCCAGAGACGTCTTATGAGGACTTATGCCCCTTCCCCCTCCCTACCCCCCCCCCAGTCCCTCTACATATAAAATTTGACCTCCTCCCCCCTCCTTTTCCCTCTCTTATTATATAAACGAAAGAAAGGTCTAAATTTTCTACCAATTGCAATGCTATGGTTATTTTCCAACGTTAACAGACTGTCTATCAGTTGGTTTGTCTGGCTCAGTTCTCGCTTTCTGCCTTTCTCTTGAATTTTTATTGCTTCTCTTTTTTGTG
>JBCEWB010131609.1:0-11203 GCA_039654565.1 Peronia peronii | reverse complement strand
CACAGAACCCCCCCCCCCCCTCTCCCCTTCCTCCCCCCCAAATATAGTCACATCTGAGAAGACCAGACACTGGGGCTCCCACCGCGAGACAAAAAGGGATCATTGAAAGAAGAAGAAAAAAAAAATGCAGGTTCTAATCTTTCCAACTCCCCCCCCCCCTCCCCCGCTCCCAACCTCCCCCGGTACGATTGCAATCCACGGCGGTTTCACTGAGAGACATACGCCAAATCCTTCGGCTCCAGTGCCCTTAACTGTGTTACAATTCTGTTAATCTTAGAACAATAAAATAGTAATCAACATAGTATGATGCAACAAAAACTAAAAGAGCAATCTCTCATTCCTGAGGGGGGGGGGGGGGATTTTTTTTATAAGATTTATCATTACAGATAAGTTCCTTGCATTACAGAGAGACAAAGTATTGTAACTATTCACCCTCCCCCCCCCCCCCCCCCCCCACTTCATTATTCTTTCTATAGAATTGCAAGTAGGCTACCCAGTGTACTGTAACTACCCCGGGGAGATTTCAGTTCTATTCTGTGATATCGGCGGCCTAATTTTTTCAACCGCTAAATCACCAGTCAGCCGGAACGAATTATACGATTTCACGACAAGAAACCCTCATAACCTTCCCGCCACAATATCAATATCTTACACATGTGGATCGAACATAATCCATTATATGACTGGCACAACCGAGAAAGCACTTTGGAGACAGACCAAAGACTTCCCGAATAGACAGACTGACAGATAGACACACCATACACATTCATTATTCATACAAACGCGAGAATTGCCGGCTTTAATGTTTTGTTGTTGTTGTTGTTTCTTTTGGTTTTTTTTTTTAATTGCTATTTTTTTTAAAATCTTTCTTTTTTTTCTTTATTTATTCGTTCATTCATTCATATACTTATTTATTTATCTATTCTTTTATGTACTTATTTATTAACTTATGTACGCATATGTATTTATTTATTTGGGCCTTTTCATTATTTATTTACTTGTTTTTCAGTTCACGTACATTTGGTTGCAATGTACTTATTTACTTATCTTGCTTGGTTATAAAATAGTTTATTTATTTATCTATTTATTTATTTATCTGTATGGTAATTCATTTATTTGTCTACACTATTATTTATCTATTTGTGTATTTAAAACATGCAGTCGCAAAGAACCAGAGGATGTGAGGACCTTCACTTTTGACCTTTTCCAAAAGGCAGTATTGTTACAGAAAAGAAAAATAAGTAAATAAATAAATAAATAAAAATGTACGGCCCAGGAGACACAAGTGCTGAGTCACCGACCTCAACCACTCGGAAATTTAAATCCCCGCTTTGTTGACACGCAAAATCAAGAGCGGTGCAATATGAAGGGAAATGTAGGGAGGGGGGTATGGAGGGGAGAGGTGTTAAAATTTAGGCCACCATGCGGAGACAGGATAAGAAGAAAGAGAGATCGAGTGGCTCAACTTCTATTTCTGTATTCTAAGTTGATGGTGCCAATTCGGTTCAACGCTCATTTATATATCGTATATATATGGATATGTGAAATATTTATTTTCTTCCTCTTCTTGTTTTTTTTTTTTTTTAAACGATATGGAATACGGTGCTGATGTCGTGGAAGGTAATGCTGGTTTTGTACTGTGTGGAACTTTTCTTGCGGGCTGGAAATACTGACAAAGGAGATATTGCCGGATATTGTAATCATTGACAATCCGTTTCTGACTATTTATCTGGAATTTTTTTGTGAATTAAAAGAATTCCCATGGACATAGCTAAATAATGTAATCCACAATAACAGTGGGTTCTTCATTATCTATCAGGAATATATTTTCTTATGAAAAGATAGAAGGTATGTATCCATAGATGGTATTGCAATCCACGACTTTTTCTAGTTGTCTGTCTGGAAATTTTCCGGTTAATAAAAAAGAAGGTGTGGTCCATAGACAGGTATCGCTTTGAATGGCATTACGCTCTTGATTGTCTTTGTCGAAATGTCTTAGTGGAAATGTCTTTGCGCATCGACGGTACATGCACACTGATCATGACACATGCAAATGTAATCAGTGACATAGCCTTCTTGATTGTCTACCTAGAAATGTTTCTCTGGACTGGAGGTCCATGTATAGAGATCAGAACAATAACCGCAGCACTCTATTTTAAGAACAACAACAACAACAACAAAACACTCCAGGCCATCCATGGTTAAGGACACTAAGTAATTTGGTTTGAAATGCGATGCATTTCATTTACATAATAGCTGAGCCCTTCGTAAGACAACAAATCTTTGCTTTGTTTTAGAACTGACACTTCCCTTACGTCTGCTACACATCTACACATTGTACTCACAGAATCAGCATAGAAACAGACATGTTGTCGGCTGGAAGGTTTAACTTGGAAAAAAAAATGTCAAGCACAAGTTAAAACAGAAAATCAAAGTCTTCCTCATGATTCCATTAATCTCGCTGTTACATCTAACATTTTTCACTGATACCAACAGACAGACACACAGGCAGACATAGAGACAGACATATAGACAGGCAAACCAACATACTGTCTGATAGACCCGCAGATAGGCCAACGGGAGAGTCAGACTGGCAGACTAGCTGACAAACAGAACAAGCAGACAGATACATGTACATATAGCAGATAGTTTCTAATAATACAGAGCTACTGCGCAATTCATTTCACCCTCAATAACTCGACAACGCAGAAGAGCTGACATTAAATTCTGGTCTAACACAAAGACTTTATTTCCAGCAAAGCTGGATTGGCAGTCGCAAGCTCATGCTATCAATGTGGGCCAGCTGGTGATAACCTGGCCCTGTGATAGGGACACACGGGTGGATATTCAACAATAATATGGCCTGAGACTAGTGTTGGGTCGAACAGTTCATTTTACTAATCGACTGATTATCGATTATTTTTCATCAATTAGTCGATTGATCGACACCATTTCGTCAAATAAAGAAATACAAATGAAGGTAACAGTCTACAGTGCGCTGAACTCGACAAATATTTTCTGTTTATCACGACATGACCTAAGTGGCTGAGGAGTGACCTTAGCTTTGTCGTAATACAGGTAGTAGTTTCAACCTCATGCATCATCTTTAATTATCGCCTTAACTTAATGAATAAAATTACAGACAGATGCAAACAAACAAATGAAAAGATGATTTTTTTTTAAAATATTTTTTTTTAGAAGTTAATTTCGGGGTATCGAATACTGAAAAAAAAAAAGGAAAAAACAGTATACCCAGACTGTCTTCACAAAAAAAACAGTATACCCAGACTGTCTTCACAAAAAAACAGTCTACCCAGACTGTCTTCATAACTACTCGATCGACTGACTAGTCGACACTATCCACTTTTCGATTAATCCCCAACACTATCTGAAACATATGTCAGGTACTGTGCTAAAATTATAAGCGCTCAGTAAAGCTAGCGACAAGCACCTTTAGTATTTAGTGTTCTTTTCTATTACTATCACTATCATTTTTTCAATTTTTTTTTATGAGCCTTCTAATCCAAAGAAAGGATTATCTCGCCTTTAAGAGAGTGCCAAGTTTAATCAGAAGAAATCTTTTAGGTAGAAATTTGGAATTTGGACATTTTGCCCGGGCAGTGACATCTCTTCATCACATTTTTAAGTCGTGTTAAGTGCTAATGACCCTGAATTTTTGTTGCGTTGTTGTTTTTGCTCTCTTGTTTTGATTCGTACCTTGTACCATGTTTGGATGAAACACTAATGTCCCGGATTGTCCCGGACATAGCTGTTAGAATTTGTGTACCACTGCGAAACGCCTATGCTAAACTGAAACATCTTCGGATAAGGGTGAATATATTTTGGAAGCCGAATTGTATACGTTCCGCAAGTTAAAGCGCCCAAACAAACAAAAAATCCATTAGTTCTTGCTATGGTAGCTAATCTTGCAATGATAGCGACAGACGTAGAGACAGAAAGACACAACAGATGAGCAGACGGCCTGACAAACTTGCAAATAAGTTCACCGACGGACAGACAAACAAACAAACCGGTCAACCCGGTAGACCGACAAACCGCAGAGAGATACACAGGCAAGCAAACAGACACAAGACAAGACAGATGGACAGACCGACAGACAGACCGACAGACAGATATACCAAGCAAAAAGCCGCAAAATTTATTTCACACTAGGTTCGAGAAAAAAGAGTTGAGAGCTACTGCGGTAGGTAGACAAAAACTACTTCCAGCAAACTGATGTTCTGTATACGTCTTTCAACATCCCGGAGGCGGTTGTCTCGTAGCAAACTGATGCCCAAATCTATGAATCCGGGACATCGTGATGATTTCATGTAATCATGTCAATATGCTCATATTGTTAGACTTTAATCATTCTGTATTTTGTCTTCCCTTATAGGCACCTGCCAAATATGCTGATAAAGAGAACTGCCAGATGCAAATTTCGCATAGCTCTCTCTGAAGGCCTAATACAGTAATGCCACTGATGACTGCCGGGATCCTCAAAGTGCAGACTCTCAGCTCTATCGGCATACAAGTTACAGCCAATGTGCCAGTGCAATGCCCCTTGCTATGACACATATACACACACACACACACAAAGAGAGAGAGAGAGAGAAAGAGAGCACCGTGCTGAGTCCACCCTAGTCACACAAAGTCTTTTTGTGCCGGTGCGGCTGTAGGGTGAAAAATACTACAAGCGGTATCACCATGTTTCCCCTCAGTCCTGAGAGGGAAAGCTACTACATCAAGCTGCTCAGCAGAGATCCTAAGGCCTTCTTGGCCACGCTCAGCAAAAACATCATGTTGGGTGCCGACAACGTTGAGGAGGCCAAGTGTCTCTTGGAAGTGGCCAAACAGTGTCAGTGTCTCGAGCTGGTCAGCAAGTACCGCGACGTCAGGGGGGACACTTTCTTGCACATGATTGCCCAGTTCCACCATACGGCCGCGTTGTTGAGGGTTTTCCTGGATCTGTGTCCCGAGCTCTTGGCTGTACCGCGGGAGGGCGAGTTCCACGGACAGACAGTCCTGCATATCGCCATCAGCAAAGGCAATCGGTCAGCCGTCCGGGCTATCCTCACCCACCACAATGTGGCTGCGGGTTCACAGTTGCTGCAGCTCTTCCAGACTCGTGCCGTGGGCTCGCGCTTCTCCGACACGGTTATGATGGGAGAGCTTCCACTCACAGTGGCAGCCCTGACATTAAACGAGCGCATCGTCCGCCTTCTGCTCCGTCATGGCGCCAATGTCTGCGCAAAAAACAGTCACGGAGATACGGTCTTTCACTCGCTGATCAAATTCGCCAGCGTTCATCCTGAGAAAGTGGATGGGATCATAGAGATGATGATGGTTCTACATGGACACCTGCCTAAGCGGCCTCATGACACGTTGAGAACCGTTAAGGAGTTCAATGTCACTATGAGAGATCCCCTGGCTATCTGGTATCTAGAGAACGGCGAGCGGCTCACCCCGCTCAAACTTGCGGCCTCCCTTGGACAGGTGGAGATTTTCTCCATGATCCTCAACCTAGAGAGTGTCTATTGCCAGTTGGACGAACATGACGGTGTGTACGACATCCACTTGTACGACATCACTGAAATCGACACCGTCACCCAGGCCACCTACGACACGGAGCGACAACGGGCCATATCGCTGGCACGGAGTACCAAGAGGTCATCACCTGATACTAACCCGGCGTCGCCGTCTTCTGTGGACCTTTCCAAGACAAGCAGGAGCGATATTGGAAACTGTTGTATGCCCTGTCGTTCATGGCTTTGCAGAAAACGGTCCAAGGCAGTGATGGAAATTATATGTAACATCGAAGTCAAGAAGGCCTTCCACCTAATCAGTGTCAACGTTGTCAGGGACACTATCAAGAAAAAGTGGCTTAGCTACCGCATACTGTACTACACCTGGATGTTACTTCATCTGCTGGCAATGTCCATTCTGACAGCCTACGCTGTCTACAAGACCAGGATGATCAATGTTAAGATATATCAAGGCGATTCTGGGCTCAACTCTACACCCGGAGACAGTCAAGACCATGTTTGGGTTACCGCCTCCCAGGAAACTTTTGTCGATGCCATTCTGTACCTCGGACCAATTTATGGCCTGATGTACATTGCTCTGGAATTGTACCGATCTCTCTTCCTGCAGCAGGGCTGGTACATTCGCCTTATCCATCACAACGGTCTGTACAGGGCAGCACTTCTCCTCTTCTCCCTCAGCCTCTTCTGTGACAGCGTGTGGTACAAAGTAGAGGCCGACAACAACTACTTCCTTGTCCTGGCTCTGCTTCTGGGCTGGTGGTTCATGACCTTCTTCCTCAGGGCACACAAGAAGTTCTCCTTCTTCACTGTCATGTTTCAGAAGGTTCTGCTGGGCGACATGTTCCGATTTTCCACCATCATTTGCCTGCAACTGATCTCTTTCTCCATCGCCATGTACATCACTTTTCTCATCACTCAGCCCCAGAAAGAGGAGTTTCGTCACCTCGGCCTGACCATCTTGACCATGTTCAAGCTTATGCTGGGTCTGACGGACATCGAAATTTTGTATGACGCCAGGGATCCCTGGTTGGCGGTCACTCTCTTTATCCTGTTTGTGCTGGTTACCTATGTCTTGCTGATTAACTCATTGATAGCCATGATGTCCCAAACCTGTGCCATGGTATCGGAAGATCGCTACACCCAGTGGGAACTCCAGCGGCTGTCTGTCATTCTGCTTCTGGAAAGTATGATACCGCCCCGCTTCAGGACCATCCCAGCCCAGAAAAAGTTCATTCTTCGTTACGATCTCACAGCTGACCAGAAAATACAGGAGCCAAGATTTGTCAACTCCATCAAGTCCGTCCAGACAGAGTACTCCGATGGACGAGCTATTCTAAAACGGAAGTCCTTCATGAGAACCCAAAAATTTGGAAATATCAGTGTCCTTCTTGCTTCCCATATTCATTCAGGACAAACAGCCTCTCGATTCAAGGACACTACTAAATCCCACAAACCACACGACGATGATGACAGTTCCACTGACGATAGTGCAGATGCTTTTGACAATGGTCATTTCCAACAAAAACCAGGAACAACCACTCCAGCTAAGAACAGTGAATTATCCCAGAACAGGACCAGTAATAAAGCATCCTCTAAAATAGATCACGAGCCTCCGAGAGATGGTATCTGCAGTGAGAAAACTAACAATGAACATTTGGTGAATAAAAATGTAAGCAGCAAGGACAGGCTGTCATCTAAACTTCCAAGAAAACGACACAGCAGTGAACGTAAAAGAAAGAGAACACCACCAGAAATGGGTAGACAACTGTCGCGGTCTTTCCCCACTGATGCCCTCAAAACTCCGCTGTCAGAGGCCAGTTCGTCCAATCATCAGTCTGAACTGGGAAACCCAATTTTACACGTCATTGCCCTCCCTCAATCAGTTCACGGATCCATTCAAGCTCCGCCCATTCTTCTGCCTAGCCAATCAAACGTGCAAGTTGTGTATGGTCACCTGACGCCCAATTCGGCACTTCCACAAACATCCGTGGCCAATGCACAGCTCACTCCGGTCTACACTGTCAATCAACATCATCTGCCCCAAGCTGGTAATCAAAATGTGGATGGTTCACGTGTTTCCCTCCTTAGCAATGCCATTCCAATAACGCCATCAAATCAATTGCCTGTAAGTATGACAATGCCCCAACAAGCGTCCCATGGTTTGGTCAGGGTTGTATCCGACGGACGTCTCGAGCATTTCGCACAAGATTCTTCTGTTCTTCCGCCCACCAACATAGAAGACAATAATGACAGAACAGAGAGGAGCCCTCGTCCCAGAGTGCAGTTTCTGGATATCAACAATCTTAATTCTGAAGCTTAATCATTTAACAGTCAATTGCGCATAGATATGGCTGAATTACAGCAAGCAGAACTGTCTTGAAAAGTCATGTTTAAAACGAGAGTGTGATACAAGATGTGCTCACATATAACCAAAAACTATGACTTTCGTCTGTCTGAACTTGCTGTCTGAACGAAATAGGCTTCTTGATACTTTGAACGGTAAAAGAGCAGTCCCATTATCACATCCTCTGATGAAGGACAAGATCCCTGAAACATATCGCTAATGGAACGGACCACTATTGCAAGTGACATTTCGCAAATTTTACAGGAAAGGGGAGGGGCTGTTCTATTTGAAAAGTTTTGGTGAACAGTGGTCGGTGTTTCCGTGGAAAACTATTTATCTGTTTTCAGGTCACATAGAATACTACACTGTAGTTTCACCTGACACCATGTACACACTAGCAAACTATTCTAAATTTATTTGCTCTGCAGTTAGAACAGAATCTGTTTTCGGCTATAATATGTCCATTTATATTTACAGCTCTCAGATTCTGACGCAGTTTGCATCCCTTTGCATGCTTCCTTCCCTGTTAAGACGTCAATTTGACCACAATTGTCACTAAGAATAATTTTCCTTTCCGCCAACGAAATGATGTATTCAAATGAAGAATGCTCGAATCCAGATGGCATAGTATTGCACACTTCAATCTGAAACATGTAGTTAACTTCACAACCAGGTTTTTGGAGATAGATATACAAAGAGAATACATGTAATCCAATTGGTAACGATGAAATGGACTTGTTCTGAAGCATACAGAGTCCCCTGGGTACAGCAAATGTACGAAATTTCCCTTTTTCACATGATGGAGATATTCGGCTATTTTATTTACAACACTATTGACCGCATTGCTCTATGAGCAATTAATACCATAAACCTGGCAAAGAGAAAACTTGATTGAGTAACTTAACTTTCCATAGATTTGAACTGAAAATGTCCGATATTTCCCCCACTGCCCAAAAATCTAATTTCAGCTACACGTTGATCAAATCCCTGATTTACCTTGATTATCTTTGTATGCTGGCAAACGTGTCTTCTGAATAATGTATTATTTACGTATGGTGAATCTGACTGCACTCCCACGAGACTCTTTTACAACGATACATGTACATGTATAATTATGTAGCCTATTATATAATATCAAGAATCACAATATTGTTCTAAATACACGTCTTTCACATTTTGCGTTCTTTTGATACATGACCATCTCGAATTGCCTTTTTTTTTTTTCTTTTGTCGAAACAGTGACAACAATTACTTTCAGATGTTAGCAGTCTGAAAATGTAATGGCATGACATGCATATAGTGCCCTTGCTGTAAATAAACAATGTCGGACATGGATTTGACCTGACTTAACACCTAAGGCTCAAGAACAACCTGCTTATCATACCATCGGCATGACATGATTGTTCGTTGCCGCTGTTTGTTCTGTAGACGTGTGCACAATTATGGCTAACACAGGGAGTCTAATATAAAAGAGTTTCCTGAAAAAGTGGGCACGGTGTCGTGCGCAAAGTCATGGTCATTATTATCTTGTCGTGAAGCCCGGTACACACATGACCACTTCTACATGACTGGATGTTTGTTGCAAGGTCCAAACTAACCATGGCCCTGTTATTTTGCCATGACCAAGTCATAATCGAAAGGTTCGAACATAAAATCATCTAATCAACTATGGCACCTGGGCCATTTTAAATCATTTAGCATGGTCGGTTATCCACGGGCCTGTCTTATACCACCATATTGCTCACTCTTTTTATTTTCTGATACACCATTTTTGTTGTTGTTCTTGTCATTTTCGTGGTCTTGCTGAAATCATCCTCCCTGTTCTATTCAGCTACCATATCTACAATGACACATGGTGCATAATGTGCTTGAATGTTGCCATTTCACATCTAGACTAATGTGAAATATGAATCACTGTTTCGCACCTTTGGCTGGACCTATTATAAGTATACAATCCTGGGATTGCATGGCCGCGATAACCGTTTAAATTACTGGCTTCTTGCTTGCTGCATGTGATGTCACCACTAACCAACCGTTTCGGTTCTACCGGTAGTTAAAGTCACCCGAAAACTATCAGAGGAGATTATGTGTTGCTTAATTATTTTTTTTTTTCTGTAAGGGTATTTCTGCATGATCAAGAAGTGACAAATCAGGCTTAAAGTAAGCTAAATGGCAACAGATGACGGTATCGGTGTTGCAGCACTGTAGATGTACGCTGTTTGAAAAACTATTAAAATGCAAAGTAAAGTAAGCCACACTTTTTTTTCTTTTGTTTTGTTTTTGTCGATCTTGACACTATTAGGGTTAAAGTCTATGATTTAGCTAAACACATTTCACAAACTTCAGCCGAGGACCATCGCGACCCGATTTTGACACACTTCCTTTACCATTTACGAGATGTCTGGCTTTCGTTGTTGATAACCTGACATTCGCAGTCGTGATTTCACGTGATTATGCTTTTTTAAAAAAGTAAGACAAAGGGCAGGCGTGAGATGCGTTTCGTAAGTTTGCATCCACCACTGCTGCATAATTATGATGAATGCACTCACGCACGGTCCCATCTTACTATATTGTTCTATGATTAACAAAATACATCATGAACTCCTGCGTTCCAGCTATGCCCCACCGACGCCGAAAAATTCAGTGGTTTACCCTTACAATCTCTTCTAGGCATCTAAAAATTACAAGAACAATGGCCAGTAAGGAATCGGTGTAGTCGGGTGGACCAGAGTTTGAAGCGGACTGAGCCATTTTCAGTACCAAATGTATATTTATTTCTTCTTAGAGCTAAATCTAAATAAGAAAAGCTTCCGAAACAAGTGGAAATCATGACCTGTCTAATCCACCCAACTCCGGCACTATGATCGGTTTAATGCATTATTTAACATGCACAGGTCTTCTAATCTAAGTAGCCCTGACATTCCTGTCACCGGAGTACCTTCGGGACTTCTATACTGTCGCTGCAAACACATATGAACTGTTCAGCATGCAGGTACAAATTGCATTTCTCTGATCGATTTCTCTGCCCATAGATGGCGGAATAAAATGACGATGGATTCTACGTTGAAAAATGATGAATGGAAAAATGTCATTCCCGCATATCTAGTTCCATCTTTTATGCTTGGCACTTGTTGACAAATCACGTTGTTATATGTACTATGTCATTTTGCTACTTCTTACACTTCCTGATTTGTTCACATTTCACATGCTAGGCACCCGTTGCATTATAATGATAATTATATTTGTCTCTGAACTACGTTCTATCCGGGGGATGGGGGGGGGGGGGGGGGAATTTTTTTGCCCTTTTCCCCCC
>JBCEWB010131598.1:0-11203 GCA_039654565.1 Peronia peronii | reverse complement strand
CATTAGTTTTAATAGGTCTTCTCTTTCGTTTTTATATTTGGGACATTCTAGCATTATGTGGACCATTGTATTTGTTCATCTGCATGTATTACATTTAATTCTGTCCGGTGGTAGTTTTGGAGCTCCTGTTCTCCCCCTTACTATCTTTTGCGCTATCGGGTTATTACTTTTGCTCTGTATCTGTGGTTTTAATCTGGGTAATATTGCCGCGTATAGTTGTTTTTCTGGTCCGTTTCCCCTCGTTTTTGGTATGTGCTTCTAGTACTTATGGTTCAGTGCTGATTGGTAGCATTTATTGTGTTATGTCAACTATAATGTTAATTGAATTATTGTACAATAACTGCTGTGGTACAAAGTGACAATCACTTCATAATTATGCTTTTTAGAAAATATAATGTGAACTTTAGCACTTTTTATTTTCCTTCTTATTTTATGAGAAATTAAACAATAAATGGATAACCTTCTGTGCATGAATTTATTAAAAGATTGTAAGCAGTGCTAAGTATGAACTCTTCATGCACTTGGCATTGACAAATGATTTTTAAGCATATTTTTCCATTGGGGTAAAATATGCTTCATGGATGAGAGTTGGAAATAGTGAACAACAAATACCCTTAGCAGTTACCTGCTCACTATTTATTATATTATTTACTGTAAGTTATTTGTTCTCTTATCTTTCACATTTTCTCCAACTGTCAGGGTTATCAAGGCATGGTTGATGGTGGTGAACACATTGTAGAAGCAACATGGTCCAGTGTCTCAGGCATTTTACAAATGGTATGTTTGGCTATATAACAATGAACGTAATTAAATGTGAAAGAATACTGCAGCCCGTCCAATACTGAGGAGGAGAAGTAGGCCATTTACATTGACAGACCCTTTTTTTTTTTTTTAATGCTGTCTCACTGAAGAAAGTTTTCATAATATGTCTCTGGCATGAAATTTACTGATTTTATGAACCTGTCAAAGTCTCTTTTTATTGAACAATCATATATATATATTGGTTATCTTTTTATTTCAGGATTTAACTCTGTATTTGTATTAATGATTAAATTAATGATATATTGTCTGAGATTACATATTTCTCAATGCTAAAACACAGGACATTGTTTGCTTCAATATTCAGGGTGGTACAGTCATTGGCAGTGCTAGATGTAAAGCATTTCGTGAGCGGAGTGGTCGTCTGACTGCTGCTAATAACTTGGTGAGCCGCAACATCACCAACTTAGTTGTGATTGGTGGGGATGGTAGCTTGACAGGTGCTGACTGCTTCAGGCGGGAGTGGTCAGGCTTGCTGGATGAGCTCTTACAAACCGGTATATCTTTTTTTTTTTTTTTTTTTAAAGACATTGAGGGATAGTTTCTAACATAAGGACTTGTTTTATTTTTCATTTTTGCTTTGTGTTGGTTTATTTTATATGCTTTTATTTACTTTTGAAAACTGTGAAATCAGTGTAGACCTATGCTGTAAATACTGTATTAAATAGCATTTTAGCCTTAGATATAAAAGTGATTCAGAAAACGGAAACAAAACCATTTTTGACAATGTTTATTTCATGCTTTTGTTCACTAGCTTTGAAGATCTTGGGGTTTAGTGAGTCATCCTATTTATATTTGGAGAAAGCAGTGATGAATAGTAACCACTGAAAAAAGGAATGCATTTGAAACAGACCATTGGCCTAACTATCACTGAATGCCATTATCATCGGTAGAGATTTTGTTACCTGTCTTGAAAGAATCATCATAACGAATCAGATCTGGATGTCACGATGACTGGTATCCCTTCTTTGCTCAGGAAAAATCACTGCCAAAGAACGTGAAGAAAACAAGCATCTGAACATTGCTGGACTCGTTGGATCCATTGACAATGACTTCTGTGGTACTGACATGACTATTGGGACAGACACTGCCCTTCACCGTATCATTGAAGCTGTAGATGCCATCGCAACTACGGCTCTTAGGTATGAATATCAGACATGCACTCGCAGATGAAATGTTAGACCATTTTTAATTGCGTGAATCATTTGCTGTCTACCTGAGAATGAATTCTTGCTAGGTCTTTCACAGCTTACAGCTGAATTTTCTGTAATCAGGTATCTGAGGCAAATCCAAGTTGACCAGTTATGTGGAGAAGAAGAAGATGCTTTATAAAAATTATGTTTCAAGAAAGCATACCTGAGGACTGCATGGTAGTTGTATGCCTCCAAGATCATATTAGTTATGAAGACATCAGGAAATTTGTGTGGGTGTAGTTTTTGAATTGCTGCATATATTCTGATGCTGTTTAGAGAGAGAAAAGTCATATAATATGCATGTGATCATCATTTTCATCATTCATCATTGCATAGGGCTGGTGTGAATAAATAGTCTGTCTGCAAGGTCACAATATGATTTTTACTGATATTTTGAATATAAACTGGCAAATGGGGAATTTCTTAGAGCACACATATAAAACTTTGCTCTAAGTTATTTTTCTCTTTTTTTGCCAACTCTGAGTTAACTTTTAATTACTAGTATGTCCTTATCATTCATTTCCACACAGTCATCAGAGAGCGTTCGTTCTGGAGGTCATGGGAAGACACTGCGGGTAAGTAGCAACACTCAAAGTTGTCAGATATTTGAGTTAATGTAGTACAATCACTGAGACAGTGAATATGTTTCAATTCTTTAGACGTGAGAACAATATACTTCCCCCTTGGGAATCAAGTAAGAATTTTTTGCTTCAGATTTATTCTGTAATTATTAATGCACATTATGGTTCAGTTAAACAATTAGAGTTTTCCGTATTTATATCATCTTGAATAGTGGTCTCAAAAGATCAGAATCCACTTATTTTGTTGCCTGCTCCTCCTCCTCCTCCCCGCATCCTTCCTTTACACATCAAGTATATTTGGAAAAGGAGTGTTTCTTATTCTTAACCACTGTACTGCTACACATAAGATGAGGTGCAACCAAAAATTGGTCTCTCATATAAGGAAAGGTGTGTGATACATCCATGGCTATCTCACCACCAAGCACCCTTTCTCCTGTTTGATCTGATGTTTCACCCACTGACCGAATGTTTGCACCAACACGTGGAATATTTTGATAGATCCTGCAACCTCATGAATGGTAGATGGATGACAATAGAAGCTGAGATTAGGGGTTCAGCCTGTCTCTTCATGTGACATTGAATAACAGTCTATGTCTCCGATGGCTTGTGGGAAGCAGGGGATTGTTGCTTGTGCACACTAGGCAGGACTGAGTGAAAAATGGGGATGGGGAAAAATATTCAGAGGGATAGAGATTGACTGTATCATCATTTTCTAGAACAGGACTACAAAACTGGCGCAGCAGTGAAGAGGTGATGTTAAATGCTGATAAATTTTCATATGGTACTAGTGCCAAATATTTTCAGTATCCTACCATTTGTGATATGATGAACATGTACAGCACATTTCTATTTAAGAACAGATTATTTTTCATAATTATTCATGACATAATTATTTTTATGTTGTATATTTGTTACATCTCAGTTACCTGGCCCTGGTGGGTGCTTTGGCCACAGAGGCTGACTGGGTGTTCATTCCCGAGTGGCCCCCAGAGGCGGACTGGAGAGACACACTGTGCAAGAAGCTGGCTGCTGTAGGTCTCCACTCTAATGACTCTCTGTATTAGGCTACTTTTTTAAAAAAATAGATTGTACAGTTCTTTGAATCTGTATAGTTGCTCAATATATGTTCTTTATTATTGTTTATTGTTTAACTGACTAAATTTCACAGGACAATGATCTGATTACAACCCTATTTCTAATATTTGCCCACTCAATGCTGGGGACATTTCTAGCAACTCATGACTGATATTTGGATTTCCTCATTATTTGATGACCATCTCTGTCACACTTTGATCAAACCAAATAGTTTTTCCATGAAATCCATTGATCAGATATTGCATGGCAGTTGGCTTGGTTGAATTACAGAATAACAGCTCAAGCAAAAACTGACTCCAGGTGTTGTGTGAGCAATTTTTTTTTTCTTTCTGTGTGGGCTTGTGGATTGTTGATATTCGGACTTGCTACACATCAGTAGAGGACCTGCTTGATGTGAGCTGAGAAATATAAGTAGTAATAGAAATCGTGAGTGATACTGGTTGATGTGGTAACTCTCAATTTCTGTTTTATGCTAGGAACGGAATCTAGGTCAGCGACTGAACATTATTCTGGTGGCTGAGGGTGCCATTGATGAACAAGGAAAAGCAATCACTGCTGAAGATGTGAAAAAGGTCAGTCTTGAAATTTATTAGTGTATTTTACATGCAAATTTACCATTTCCTCACATGCATAAGACTGGATAGGCTGTCAGTATCTGCCTCTTATGTATTGTGTTTAGACCCTTTCAATCCTAAGAAACTACGATTATCCCAACCTTAAGTGCTTGCCTCATTTGGTCACATAAAACATTTTGGGTAGAAATTTGGAAATTTTGCCCAGACAGCAGTCTTTCTACCCACTCTTCCTCTTCATCCAGTTTTCAATTGCCAAGGGCTATTTAACATGCATAGTACACATATGAAACCTCGGAAATATGCTTACCCTTGTTTGAGAAGGGTAGAAATCCAGCTTTCCTATCTAGAAGTCAGGGGACCTTTGAATCACTGAAAAAAATGAATGGGTTCTAAATCTTTCATATCCAGAATCCGACACTCTTTCACACTGTCATCGAGAGGCATACATCTAATCCGGCTGTCTGCCTCAGTTGACAAAACGGTGGTTTTTGTAATAAGTGACATATCAGGTAATGGTTAGTGTATTTAATCTTGTGAGAAAATTAGGTTCACTTCATGAAGGAAAAGGTGATTTAAATAGTACAAACAAAAAGTATATGTATATGTGACTCATCACGACGGTTCAGCCCACAAGGTACACCGGGCTGTTTCGAGCAAATGGGGCAGAAAGATCAAGGGGAGATCAAATAGTCGAATTTTGGATTTTTGCACCAGCCTATTCGTTAAGCATCACTGCATCATGTAAACATATCAAAACATGGAACTAAACTCAAAAACTAGGTAAAAATCACTTTTAAAAATGTAAGGTCCATGGTTAGGGAAATTTAACGCAAAACTCTGAAAGTGAATTACTCAGAATTTTGATTTCTTTCGACAACTGCATGCAATAGCTTTAGATGCTCATAACTCTGTCAAATAAAGTCATTGAGCAATGAAACTGGTGTCAAAGGATAACTGAGAGATCACTCTTTCACACTGTATCAATAACTCAATTTGCCCAAAATGTACCTTGTGGACTGAACCGTCATGATGATCACATATGTCAGTTTGTTGAGTGAAGTGAAAGTGTTTGGGTCCATTAGATTGTTTGATCTACTGAATAAGACATATTTTGATGTTTTGAAATAATTCTGAATATTTGCTCGAAGAATAAGGTAACGATGTTACAATAATCTCCCCTCTGCAGTGCTATAAGAAAGAATGAAAGCACCACCCCACAAGTTTTTCAGGCAACACGGAATGGAAATGCATCGTTTGCATCTCATTGCAGGAAACTAAATTATCCATCTAGTCTAATGAGTAGTTATAGATTTGAGCAAGATGGGATCATGGTGTTTAGTGCATAATATTTTGATAAATGAAACATTTCATTTTCATTTTTGTGTGTGTCTATGTGTGTTAACATAGCAGCACTCGATGTTACAAATACACATTAAAAAAATGGTTTAACTTTGCTGAATGTCTTTTTCTAGGAAATCACTACTGACATATATAATTGTTCAGCCTATCAATTTTGCCTTTCCATATCCCAGATGTTGTGCGACATGAAGATTGACACCAGAGTGACCGTGCTTGGTCATGTACAAAGAGGTGGCAGCCCCTCAGCTTTTGACAGAATCCTGGTAAGTCTAGAAAGTTCTAGTTCAAGTGAGATTTTGATGCACACATTTTGAATGGTATAACACTTTGCTAAACATATTTGGAACTAGAAGTATCTGTGTGAATTTACCATGTAGTCCTTATTATATATTTAGAACAATATCAGAGCCACATAAGTTTTTGTTTGTTTTGTATGGAGATGAGTAATGACCATTATCTCACAAGTTGTTTTTCAAAATTTGAAGATACTATGTCAGTAAGTGTGAAACCTGTAGCATTCCTAGGGGTTTGCAGAATGTTGTTGCAGAGAACTGTGCATCTCATCGTGAAGCTTTTCATTGTGTGAAACCTGTGTAATATCATGTGATTGACAGGGATCAAGAATGGGAGCAGAAGCTGTCCTGGCATTGATGGATGCCACTCCTGAGACCCCAGCCTGTGTTATCTCTATTGAGGGCAACTCCACCGTGCGTGTACCTCTGATGGAATGTGTGGAGAGGGTGAGCATATATACTCCTGTGCAGAAAATAGGCAATATCTAGGAAATGAATGAACCATTTGTTGAGCTGATAAATGGATTACCCAACACACCCTCTGAGTCAATCAAGTGAAAAGTAGTTCAGTTGCAGCTAAAAAAAACATTCACTCCAAATGGCAAATACAGTTGATAACAGAGAACCATTGACCTCATGGAACCGAAATGCAAGCATAAAGGACCATGCAGTGCAATATGTCAAAAGCTTAGAGAACCCCAAAGGTGCTTGGTTAGAGAGAGACTGGTTTACTCTTTCATCTATTCCATACATTGAAAGCATAATACACTTGATATATGAGACTGTGACTAAAGGCATGAGTTTTTGTCCCTCAGTTATACATCACAAAGGTCACTTTTTTCTCTTATTTCCCCTTTTCTTTGTACGCATTTTGAACTTACATGGCATAAAATGCAAATGAATTAAATTTGAGCCATGGTGTGTAAGAAACAAGAAAATATCAATAAAAAAAGTGTTGTTTGTGATGTTGTAGTGAAGAGACAAAAACTCACAATCTTTTGTGACAGCCTCATATTCTACTAATTTCCTGGGCACAATGAGACCTAGAGAAAATGCATTCTGGGATATAAGTCTTTGAGCTGAGAAAAATAAGAAACACCATAGAAAACATTAAGAAAATCGTTCCACATGAGTGTTTACAGTAAAGTACCATTTATCTGTCCTTTTTTTTTGTTTGTTTGTTTATTATTCTAATGTACATAGAAGATCTGATATGTACGGGACATATTTTTTCCTTCTTTTCTCTCACTAGTTTATAATGTTAATGTGCAAATTTTTTTTCTTGAATTCACTGAAGGAAGCAGATTTCATGGTGTGACTGTGTTCAGTAGATTTAATGACAGATTGTTGTATTTGTTAGATAACATGGGACATATTGAAGGATAACAGTCTGGAGATAACTGAGACCTATTCTAAATCACCTCTGTGAAACATTTATTAAATTATTGTGTTTTCTGTTTTTGTCCATTGTTTACCATGGGATAGTTAAAGATATCACAGTTACTTTATTACTTTTGTGTTGTAGATGAATATATATCTGCTGAAAATATCATTAAAAATCAATAATTGGGAACAACAAACAATTCAGAATGTTAGTGAACATCAGGCCATTAGTAAATCAGTATATTTTTTTCAAATATTCGCAGACAAAGGCTGTTCAAGTTGCTATGGATGCGAGAAATTTTGATGAAGCTGTACGGCTGAGAGGAAAGTAAGGACATTCTTTTCTATAATCTGATTATGAACATACTTTTGGTATTTAATGCATAATGCTTCTACCGGTACATGTTAAAACAAGTTAACTGACTCATTATTTGCATGACCACAGTTTTTCTGTGAAATCCAGTAAGTTACATTGTGCATTGAGTGATGTTATAATTGCTTCAATATAGTCTCCTAGTTTTATAAAATCTTTCCATATTCTTGTTTCTGGATTAAGTCAGTTTGCTAACTAATAGAATAGAAAGATGTTACAAAAATATTATAGTTATTTGCAGATATTAGTCCCCACATGTCATGTATTATAGAACAAAAAAAAAAACCCCTGGAAAGTCATGCAATAATATTCAGAGGAAATTTTTTTCTTTCTTTTTTTTAATTCACTTTTTTTGCTTTGTTCTTTTATTTCATTGTTTACTTTATTAAAATTTAAATACAGATTTTGTATTTTTGATTTCTTTTTACAAAGGGAAGGCCTTGAAACGTGTCTAAAATATTGTCAAGGGTGGCTTAAATGTAAGCAATGGTGGTAGGAAAACTTCTCAGGTGGAGTGAGACAGGTGACAGTCTTCAGAGGAAGAGTGGGTTCTTTCATAAGATGTTTCTGCCTTTAACTTCCTGACATCTTCTAGAACCCTGGCCACACTGGGATCATGACTCCCGATGTTCATCACCCACCTTTTTTTTTTCCCTCAGGGACTCTGGGTGGGATTTGAACCACTGCCATTTGGTTTTCAGTCCAGTACTCCAACCGCTATGCTACGCATGCCACTATATTTATGGCGTAACTTGTTCTATTTAAATCTACCGTCTGGCATCAAGTGGTGTAGGGATCACATCGTTCCTTTTGCACCAGATCGAACAGGAAGGGTTCTCTGCTGTAGTTGCTAGCTCATGCAGGGCATTTCTAATATTCTGGCCACTTAAGTTGAGCTTCTTCAGTAGAGAATATTCTGTTGAACAAATGTAACCCCTTGCTCCCACTTCTACTGCGAATATGCTTGCCTTCACTCCGGCTCTGCACAAATCTGTGAGGAGATCTTGGTTCTTGGCTATCTTGTACTCGTGCTGCTCCTCCATGTTTGTCTCATACGGAAAAGTTAGCTCGACAAGGATGTCCAACTTCGCAATCCTCTAGCTAGGCACTATGTCCGGCCTCATACCTGACTTCTTAATTAATTCGGGATATTCTCCCCATCCTGTCAAATCGTTTACTATGTCCCAGTCGCCGGCTCCCTCCAGTATGCTATGTACTGGAGTGTTGCAGGGGATCTTGGTGCGAATATCTGTTGACTCTTGGACGAATGTATTTTTCTGGGATTCATCTGATTTCTCTGGCTTTGTCATTGCCGATGCAACTATTCTAGCCAGCACTTCAAGCACATGGTTGTGCCGCCAGGTATATCTTCCACTGACCAAGCCGACTTTGTAACCAGCGAGAACATATCAGTTTTCCCCCACAGAGTGGGCATTCTTCACTAGTCTCCTTCTTCCACCTGGTGAGATTTGTTTTTGTGGGAAGCACATCAAATGTAGCATGAATACTGAAAGCCAGTTTCATGGGTGCCATGTGCCAAATGTTCCTCCATGTCACGGCTCTTTGGAGGACACCTGCCCATTTTGTCCACTGCCTTTGTAGCCCCTGCTGCACAGCTTTCTGGACTCTTTTTTGCGTCTTCCTCGTACCTGACTTCATGGAGAACCATGTCTCATTTTTCCTTAGGCATCGCCGTGGACCACAGTGAGGCCGTTTGTCCACCCATTAAGCCACTTTTTCTTTGTCTTTCCCTCTTTCACTCCAAATTTTCTTTTACCAGGAGTTTCCAGAACAATCTGAACACCTATCGACTCTTGAGTAAGTTGCGTCCCCCAGCATCCCATGTGAAACCTCAAGGGCCTGAAGACAAGGTGAGGGCATGAAATATTTGTGTGTGTTTGTCCTCGTGTGTCACTCTGCCTCTTGTGTTCTCAGGCAGGAATACTGTGATGGTGAACCCAGCATGGGAAACACAGTAGTTCTTCACTAACTTTTATATTCATATTTAGTTGTTCAATATTTTATGATTGGTCACAGTGAATCCGGATACAAATTTCTGATTTAGGCTATGCAATATCTGCTAGCTGTTAGTTGATAGGGATTCTTTTGCTTTCTCTGGATGATGTATTACCAGTGTGTGTTTATAAAACTTCACTATTATGTGTCATCTCACAGGAGCTGGAGATTTTGTCTCAATAACTGTGAAAGATGATAGACATGTGATTGCATACCTAAATTTAATTTAATGGAGTTCTCTTACTGCAGTATATGTGTCTTGCACCCACGGCAAATGAGTCTGAAGGCACGCCGTGTGATCTCAAGCTATGGCCGTTTTTAACTATTTTCCAACTCAGAAACCAGTGTTTTTATTTTTCACATTATAAAAGGTTGAATTTTTGTTTTGTGAAAAAAAAAATTGGTATCTTAGTTGGAAAATAGTTAAAAATGGCCGTAGCTCGAAATCACCCGGTGTGACTTCCGACTCATTTGCTCTGAGGGCAAGGCATATATATGTATTAGTGCTTTTTCTCAAGAGAGATAAGAACAGAATTGTTGATGTCTGGTCTAAGGATGATCCAAACCCTGGATATGGTGTCAATATTATAGAAATCCTGCATGCCAAACTAACAATGAATATTTTTACTATAAATCATTAAGTCCCGCATGTGCTTAATTCTGTCCAGTATTGTTCATGTGTGGATAGTGCTTGTGCAGAGTAGAACAACATGAGTGTCTAGGCACAAGTTTTAACCATGTGGAATTTTTATAACATCTTTTCCCTAACCACTTTCGCCAAGTGTAAGCACCGCCTTATGTTCAGAAGTACTTTTTGCAAGATAAACTCTTTTTCTCTGAGTTATGTGGTATCATTAGTCTCCTACTACACGGCTGCCCAGTTTCTCTTCAAGGCGGATCACTTAGTTTGACCCCAGAGGTGACCGCTCAGTGCACTGGACCGGGCGCTACCGCTGGTCACGGTGGGTGGTCACGGTCTTCCCCGCGAGTGTCACTAAACCAGTCATTTTCTTCAATTTGATCAAGTTTATTACCCTAGTTCTCCTGTTTCAAATGTTATATACCCCCAGTTCAAGGTATCAAATGAAAGCTACATCTCTGCTCTCTAACACCCAGTTCATTTTCCTCTACGTCGTAAGATCACAAATTTGTGAGTGCATGAAAACCTCTTGTAAATAACATCTTTTCTTTCAGTTTTGAATTTTTGAAAAAATCATATTTAGAAATTGATATTCATAGGAGATCAGTTTTTACTTGTAGTACTTTCTTGGGAAACAGCACTTTTAAGTGGCACAAGATTTTTTTTGATTTAATTCATTTATATGGATTTATTGTAAGATTATGTGAAATGGTCTTATTCTGGATTATCTTTTTTGCTGCAGTTTATCATGAATCATTCCAGTGAAGTCCATAAAACCGATCTTAATAAACTCTGTCAAACTTGTGGTACCATATGTGTAAAACCAAAGAGATGCAGACAGCAGTGTTTTCCTTGTCAGACTTATAAGGATGATTT
>JBCEWB010131589.1:0-11203 GCA_039654565.1 Peronia peronii | reverse complement strand
TGAGTGAGTGAGTGAGTGAGTGAGTGAGTGAGTGAGTGAGTGAGTGAGTGAGTGAGTGAGTGAGTGAGTGAGCTAGCTAAGTGGAAGGAGGAAGTGAGTGAGTGACATAAAAAGGAGGGGGGAAGAGAGCACACCGTGTGAAATGCCAGAGATGTGTCATACATGATGGGAATGACTCACTGACTCTCTGACTTTCCTCTCACAATCACGAAATGTCACCGCTGACACCAAGGCAGGGGTTTGTTGGACTCCCAGTGTGCAAGTCCAGCAGTGGTCAAAAGTTAACAGTCCAGTCAATGAACGAGCTTAGGAACGAATGTGCGAGTTTTTGTAGACGTGGTGCAGAATTTTAAAGATTCCAAGATTGAAGAGGAGAGATAGATGTATGGGTGATTCACGAGAACTTGAGCAGTTATATAGATCCATGTAAATTACATATTAAAATAGCGTAATCAGATGTTCCAAAATAATGTGAAAAAATTTGAGTGAGTGAGTGAGTGAGTGAGGGAGGGAGGGAGTGAGAGAGAGAGAGAGAGAGAGGGGGGGGTTGAATAAGTACGAAAGAAAACCAAGCTTAGTCTTCCATTGGCCCAGAGTAAGGAGAGGATTTCACATTTCAGAGAGAGAAGTTTGTGAACGGAAGAAAGCGAGACGTTTTGATAACCAGCTTTTTGGTCATTTAGAAAAAAATATCCGGAAGATCAAAGATCATTTCACTCAAAGTTTACGATCTAGAGCCTTCTCTGCCTGTCAAGGAAACTGGACTGCCCGGGGTTCAAAATCTAGAACTTTCTCTGCCTGTCAAGGAGACTGGACTGCCCGGCGGTTTCTCTATTTCAGTGCCAGTGATTACTCTGGACTTTGCTAGAACAGTAGATCGACACTGAACTGTTTGAAAAAATAAAGAGGTTGGAATCCACTACCCTCCGACATAAATACACGCAAATGGCTTATGATACCTACCTGATTATTGTATTTTGTTACGATATATTTCCAATTTTCGAAAACCTCGTGAACTGCCATGATTCTTAATGTGGCAAAATGCCGCAATTTGTCCTCCCTAGCATTGTTTTCTAAGCATCGGTGAGACAACAGACGGTTAATGGTGAAGACAGGAGACTGAGGTTGAACCATTGTGAGAAACTGGGTAAGGTTTGATAAAGTAGTCGTGAATGACCCTATGGCTGGAGAGCTACTTAAGAAGGGTCCATAGGACTATTTGGTGAGTGGGGGGAGGGGGGGGGGTGCAGTGGCTCTGTGATTCGGCGTCCGCTTCAGGGTTGCCGGTTCTGGCCGGGCTCGACTCGCGGGTCCTCCCATTAAGGGATGGCAGGACACGGAGATCGAAAAACCTGCATTTTTTCAGTGACTCAGCGGTCCCCAGGGTGGGGAAGCCCGACGTCTAGACTTTTCGAATAAGGGCGATTATATTTCGGAGGTCCCGTGTGTACGTTACGCACATTAAAGAACCCTTGGCAGTTCAAAATCGATGAAAGAGTAGGCTGCGTGCCGCTGTCCGGGCAAAATTTCCAAATTCCAGATTTCTGTCCACAAAAATTCTTCTTAAAGCCGAGATAATCCTAGTATCTCAGGATTGAAAGGCTTAAGAATTTAGAAAAATAAAAAAAATATTCGTTGAGTTTATCACTCGAATAATACAGGACTCTTACTAGAGTAATCGCACACACAGTAATAAACGATCTTCTGGAACGATCCGTAGGCTTATTCATTGAGTATAATACTCCAATATCCTAGTCTAACTAAAGTAATCGCACCCACAATTAGTATGTGTCAGTCTGCAGGCTCTGGCGTGGTTGAGGAAATGGACAGAAAGACCGGGGGGGGGGGGGGGGGGGAGATTAGATTGTCTCATGAGCAGCTCACAAGATTATCACAACTCACGGTTTTCTCGTTTATCAAAGATTTGAGTGAGCTGGTCATGTGGCCAATCTCAACATCAGGCAGGTGGGGCAGGAAAATGAACATTATCTTCGTCTTTGTTTTGGTTATCAGTATGGATTAAAAAAGAAAACAAACAAAAAAAAGACAGGGAAAAGAAAGAAAGAATGAAAAAAAGAAAGAAAGAAATAGAGAAAGAAAGAAAGAGGTACTAAGTTTTGTTGAATGTGTTGTTGTTGTTTTTAAGCACACTGAGCGTACGAAATAAAAAGTCAACTGTCTCGCCGTCACGCTGTTGTTATCAGTATCGACTCGGGGAAAAAGAGAGAAAATGAAAAGAAACGAAGGCGCGTCTCTGTTATCAGTCAAGATTTAAAGAAAGGGGGAAAAAAAACGCTGAGGGCAAAATGTTCCTTTGTTGTCGCTCGCCGTAGCCCGACTCCCAGCAAAGGTTCGGATCTGTCAGAGGACGTAAATCATCAAGTTGGTTGATGTGGTGTGAAGTTGTTTGCTGCTGGTGGTGGTGGTGTTGTTGGAACTGCCGCAGTCGCCGTTGGTAATGCTTTTGTCGTTGTTGTTGTTGTTGTTGTTTTGTTTTGTCTCATATATAACTGTGTTTGCTCTCAAGACATTTTGTACATCAGTTTTGCTGCACATTTTCTGCTGTGTTGAAAATCAGTTGTCACTTGCAACATACTGGCAATTTTACTACAGTTACGGGTTTGGTTAGCCTTTCAACCTGAGAGTGGTTTGGTTTTCTCAGCAAGCCATTTTACTGGGTCATCACACGCAGTTCTTATACTATACCAATATATTTTGACAGTCCACCTTGGCTTTTTTATTTTTTCTTGTTATTATTATTATTATTATTATTATCATTATTATTATTATTAAAGCTATTATCACTATTATTATTATTATTATACTATTATTATTATTTTTATTTACAGTTTCATTCTTTCCCCACCTATTCCATTACAACTTTTCACCATATTAAAAGACAACACTTGCATTCCTCCATTCTTTAACAACATTGTGTTCAGTGTGTATTACTAAACATGAGATCACAAAACTAAATTGCAGTTTTCTCAGAAGGAGAAATGGCATATTGTCAATGTTCTGTTCTCCTGCCAGGTGTTCTCTTCTGTTTTCAATTTAATGGTATTTGTCAAGTGCAGTGAGGCGGTTGAACGTGTCGTTTTGCTAAACACCTCGAGAACTAGAGTTTGCAAGGCATGAGCAAAATTGTACTGATCTAAGTCTAATGCTTTGAATGTTTTTCCTATCGTTCTTGTGCTTCAAATGGTGGCAGTTAGGGATTTGTGTCGTTGCAGTCCAATGCGGACTTTGAATATCATATAACACACAAACATAAACACACACACACGTACACAAACACAATTCAGCCCTCTTCTCTTGTAAACAGCTGCATATAAAAATGTTTAGCTGATGTTGTTTTGTCGCTGATGTTTTTGTTGTTGTGACCCTCGATCTGACTGCTGCAGTTTTTAGGACCGCTGCGCCGGTCTCATTATTAAAGTTGCTATTGTTTTTGTTTTTGTTACTTTTTGCGATTTTTTTTTCCTACGTCCACGTAAACTCCCATCATGCAGTTAGTGAACTACATCGGAAGGTGTAGCCATAAAATAAGTGTTTACCATGTATAGGAATCATTTATATTTTTTTTTCGTTCACACATCACTTGCTAAGAAACCAAGCAAAATATAATATATTTGCAGGTCTATATTTATACTTATATAATATGGCTTAACATTGGTATTTTGCTAAGTTCTTTGGGAATCGTTTCCCATCATCATTCGATATCAGTTGTGTATTCGTCGGTTTATATCTGACTGTTTTAATATCGGGAAAAACAGAACTAACTCAAAATGCTATTGTGTGAAATTGTTCATACATGTTTTCTCTTGGGGTAAACTCGACTTGACTGAGTGAGGTTTGATTTTGCATTTGTTGCAGTTGTAGCCAGCTCTGTTTTGTTTTGATTTGATTCGATTTATTTTCTGCCTAGACTCTGACTCAAGTCCGACTTCTAACATTGCTTTGAACTGTGACACTAAACCAGGAGGCGTTATAACTCCGATATGTGATCCTTTTTCATTCATGCATGCATTTTTCAACCTCCACATGCCTCGTCGATGTTCCCTTCAAAATTCAAGGGATTTTTCTTTTAACCAAGTCATAGTAAATTAGATACAGACTTCAATAATAACAATATTATACCATCATATCAGGCGTAACGGAGCAAAGATCACAGATAACGCAGTTGAATAGCAGAGACGTCTTGACGTCAGCCGTTGATCTAGTGTACACTGACATCGGCTGCCTTGTCACTAACATGGTATTCAGCGCTTTTTGGACATAGATAACATATCAAGCTTTACGGCCACGTCAAAGTTTTGTATACTGAAAATAGGGAGTTTGTTCGTCTCACAAGCAGATAGATCTAACCTACTTTGGCAAAAGGCTATGGTCATTACAGTTTAATTATTTCCCAGCCTATCCAAGTATGATTTTCCATAGTGTCAAGAGACAACTTATCGAATCACTTCATTCTTGAAAAACTGCTTTTTGTCTGCTGTGCACTATGTTTAAAGGCAGGTCTCAAAATAAAATGACGATTTTTGGAAGCAGTTTTTCATGGAAAAGTTGTTTTGTCGAAGCATATTCAAGTGCCGTTTCACGCTGTGTTATTGGCAGTTTGATGTGTGTGACTCATTTGCATATCAATTGAGGTCCCACGCAGAGCCATGGATGATAGATAGGTAATCTAAATTCTGTTTGACAAAATCACTATCTCTTTTCAGAAATGTCCTCTACGCCACCCATCCTTCGCTTTGAAAAAGAATTTCTTGTCGAGAACGATCCTGTAGTTAAACGAGGCAAGAAGTTAAGCCCGCATTGCTGGTGCAATAATATGCTGTTTCGGACTTCATCATTCTCATCTTCAGTATATTTACACAGGTTTTTTGTTTTTTTTTTATGACGGGAACTGTGATTACTTAAGGTATCCTAATGTCCTTGCGAAGGAAAAAAAAAAGCACAATTGTATGAGATCGAGTATTAATCATCTCTTGAACTAAACAAACGCTTTATTTTAATTTTTTTTTTTTTTTTTTTTTACAATTCATGTTAACATTTTAAAGCACATTTTAATTAAGAATATTTGAAAAAAAAATTATGTAACTATATATATATATATCAAGCCTAAACATGCGAATTTGTGCAGGATAATCATTTTTGACGAAGGTAACAAATTATCCTCGGCAGCGAAAAGGTAAAAGGTCAAATTAGCGGGTCCCCGTGAAAAAAGCTACATTGAGTGGGAACGAGAATTTTTACTGTTTTACGTCAGCAAAAGTAGTGTAAGCAGAAGGAAGAAATAGAGGCAGCGAGGGGTGGGGTGGGGGGGGGGGGGGCAAACATGGTTGCCACTGGTTACACTATGATAAAAATGCGGTTTGTGAAACGCTTCAGTTTCTTCTCTCAGTAATTGCTTTTTCATATTCAGTAGATGGAAAAGTTGGCTCACCTTTGCAGACTCCGGCTCTCATAATAACGCACGTACTTTGAGAGGAAAGGTAGTATGCTGACTAATTCGGTTTTGTTTGTTGTTGTTGTTGTTGTCGTCGTCGTTTTTCTTTTTCTTCAACAAAAACAAAATCTGTTTTGTTTTTTTTTCCTCTGTGTTTTTGGTCGCTTATCTATTTCCAGTTCTCAGTTTTAGATGTGTGTCTATCCGTCTGTCTGTCATCCATGCTTCCATCCGTCCGCCTGTTCATCCGTCGATCTGTCTGTCTGTCAGCCTGCCTACGGCTGGTGGTTTATTTATCTCTGTATGATTCACTTTCTGTTTGTCTCTCTGTCCTGCAGCTCCATCGGTCTGTCTGACTGTCTGCAAGCTCGTAGTCCAAATGCTTCCTTATCATTCCGTCTCGATAGGACTGTCACATTTTACACACACACACACACAAACACACAAAACTACGAACATGTCCGTTTCCAATCAGCTATGAATGAACACACATACAAATGAACACATAATATAAACACTCTCAAATCAACTAGCAGTAACTAGCATCAATCAGTACATGTATCAAGTTCTTTGAGGGCACTCACTCACACAACGCGTTGGAAAATGTATGTCGTCACAAACAAAAAGCGACTCATCCACACAAATGCATGCCTTGAGGCGTACCTGCTTGAAGCCTATGGCATATCGGCCTAAGTACAAATATTAAACAGCAGAGTGTTGAGAAGACAAATAACCTTATCACAACAGTCCATTAGCTCGATCCTATCACTGATACGATTATTTGTACTATCTGCTATGATGAAGTGTTTCATTTCTGTGGGGAATGCACCTTTTGATCTTAGTCATTCTTTCTTTCTTTCTTTCTTTCTTTCTGGATCTTTTTTTCTTTCTTTCTCTCTGTTTTCTTGCTGTTTTCTCTCCTTTGTGCATTTCTCTGTAATATATTACATATCCTCTGCATGTTCTCTCTGTCTCTTCCTTTTTTTGTCCAGTTCTGTTTTTCTTTCCTTCAATCTCTTTATAATGCGGACTCTCATTCTTTCACTCATATATCCTTACTTTGTTGAAGGTTTTATTGTATATTGTGTACCAGTTATTCTCACTCTACTGTGGCCTATTGTGGATTTTTTGTTGTTGTTGTTGTTCCTTTGTCCTTTTTTTTTTCTCTTTCTCTTTCTTTTTTTTTTCTTGTCTTTCTTTGTTTTGTTGTTTTCCCTTGTCCTCCTGTCCATCTTCTTCCTGTCTTTCTCTTCTCATTGTTTGGAAAAAAAATGTTTGTTTGTTTTGGTTTCTTGTTCAGTGCAGATTTGGCACAGGTTTAAGAATAAATAACTCCAGAGGACGAAACAAAAGGAGAGCAAAGGGCGAGAGGAAGTTCACCCACCTGGGGAAAATAATCGCACTTTTTGTGTATTGAGAACCTGCACTGATTGGATTTATTTAAAAAATCGAACCCATTAACGCTCTGCGATCTTCCGTTAGTTCACGCGGATCTCGGTTATTAATAGACACATCGGCTCTCGAAATAGACACATCGGAAGGGCAAACTGATTTGCTGGCTACTGGAGCTATAGCAAGGATTCTCAAGTTCGTTTTTTTAGGGTCCTGATTCTTCTTGGCAACTTTTCGAACGTAAAAATTAGCCCGGCTTGGTTCAGTAATTTGAGTGGACACTTCTATTACAAGAAAGAAACTGATAAAGGGAACATTAATTTAATGTTTTCTCTGATGCTGTCTAAACTTTACATGCTTCTATTCTGTGGGACAGGGGGAAAGTGATCGATGAGTGTGTTATTCCTTATTTCGAGCCGTTTGTGGAATCGCAGTGTAAATTTTATCAAGTCTCACTGCGTTCCCAGTTCCACCACACCGCTCTCCATTGAGAAAACGTGAAATATTCACAGTAAAGTGTTCTTTTTAATTTCCTAGTAATTATAATGTTTCTCTGTTAGCAATTAATGATGAAACATATTGGTATTCCAAATTCAGGGACAGCCAGATCGTGAGAATATTTCAAATTATTTTGAAAGGTTGTCGTATGTTTGCGAATAGACGGAGTGGCCAAGTTTGCTCCCAGTTTAGAATCCTCGGTGTGTGTGTGGTGCAAAGGCACGAACTTAGGCACTTGATTGCACATTTAGGATGTCTTTATATAAATAAAGCGTAGTTCTCTCCAAACCGCTGCGCGACGAAGCAGTTTTGTTTTTGTCGCTCGTCGCTTAGATCTGATGACTCTTGCATCCTGCTTCGTGAAGGTGCGCATTGTATTTGGGGCAAAGATGCAAACTCAAGTTCTTGCACACCATTTTAGGATATAGATACAATAATATGTCTGCTTGAATGAAGCGTGATTTTCTAAATACTGTAAATCACACTCAAGTAGAGCTCCGTTTTGTTGTCGTTATTATTGTTGTTGTTGTTGTTTGCTGCTGTTGTTGATGTTGTTGTTCTCTCTCTCTCTCTCTCTCTCTCTCTCTCTCTCTCTCTCTCTCTCTCGCAGTTTATGTTTCCCAAATCCTGCTTCGTTTTGTCTTTTGTGATTTATGATGACTGCGTCCTGCTTTGCAAAGGTATACTTGTTCTCAGTATTGTAATGTTATATCAGCATGAGCAGTGATGAGAATGCAGAAAACAAAGCAAGGAGAATTAGGCAAGACAGTTACACGGACATTACCCTTCACCTGCAAATACTGCAATAGCCATGGTCATCAGATATCAGTATGTTATCTCACCAAAGGCATTGGACGAACAAGACAGATTTAACAGTCAACCTACGTACTTTTTGGACACCAATGGTGAATACAGCCTCATAAGCCTGAGTAACCAGTTTACATAGTGTTGTATGTCCATTGCATGCAGTTGTGACAATCAGTTCACAGTAAGCCCGAGCTAATGATGCACACCTTGCTTTACATGAGACAGTCTTGGACGTAAGATACGCATTCTTGTTTTTACACCAGGACTATATCCAGGCTTGTTCCGACACTTCTGGTGTTGGGTAAAATCTGAAGTTGCACTGATCCTCAGATTTGTCTGAAAGTGGAGATACAACACTTGTACACTGAGGTGAGGATTGGCAGTCTGATATCATCACGCAGTTTAGTGCTTGGTAGACAGTCGACTCTTATGTAAATGTTGATTTTCACTGAATTCAGACACGCCTGAAATAATACATCAAACAACATGTCAATCTTTTTTTTTTCTTTTTAATATTCAGGTAAAAAGAGCCCATGTGGATTTTTTGTTTGTTTGTTTGTTTGTTTTTGGGTAAGAGGAATCTTCGCTTCTTTTATTTTTGGATAACAGGAGTCTTAGCTTCTTGTATAAGTAATTTCTGCCATTTGTTGATTTATCCATAAGTTTGCTTTTTTTTTTTTTTTAATCTTAACACAAGCTGAGATTTGTGCCAATAACCTCTTAAGAGTCACTGACGCTATAGTGATAGTATCATTGAAGATTAGGGTGTTGCCTGCTTTACGATAGACAGGTTGGCTGGTCAGTGAAGGGTTTCAATACTCTGTGCTGTGACCAGTCCGTGACTGTGCTAAATCTTCGGCAAGTCTGACGTCAGTTAGCCACACCGCCTTTCACAAAGACCCCCTCCCCTCCCCCCTCCGGCCCCCCTTTCACACACACATGCACAATCTCCCTTCCCCTCCTGCGACCCCTCGCGGTGTATCCAGGTCGTCTTATGGACCAACGTAATTGTTTCTAAAATTAACGCATTACCTTTGACCTTTGAGTCTCTGATCCAATCAGACTGACGAGGCGAGGACCTCTCATCAATTCCTGTCATGCCCCGATCAGAACGATTCTGCCGGCAAAGTGTACAGCCTCAGATGCCTAATCAACTGAGATGTCGTAGGAAAGGCCGAAGTGATATATATAGAAAGGGATCTGCTGGGACCATGAAACTAAATTAACCTCTTGTCAGAAGGGCGCGACTGCCCATTAATTCTGGTCCGATCAAAGCTCTCCTGATGGCAGCGTATGCAACTTCATATGCTCAACTGATGACGTTCGGAGACAGTGCGTCTGTGTCACAAAAACTCGAATTCTGCATTATTCTAGAAATAGTGTTTCTTAGACCCAAGTCTATTGTTATCGGCCTGTGATTAAAACTTATCCCACAAATTTCATATATTATGCCAATGATCCAAGATTATATTCATATATTTGTTCTCTTGCACTTAAGTTACTGCATGGACTAACTTTGAAGCACTTTTTCTGTTATTCCTGTAAAAATAATGATCGTCTGTTCCTAACAGTAAAGTGGCTGAGTCGCGCCGAACAGTTAAGTCATAATAAACAAATTTAAACAATGAAAATAGATCTGGTTATTCATGGAATCCCATGTTAAGTACACTAATATACCAAGATCATTATATCTTTGACTTACAGACTAGTGTCAACGGCTTCTTTAAATGTGGCTTTTATATATTTTTATATGTCGAAAATATTCGAATTTTCCGTAAATAGACTGTTTTAGTGCCATTTTTGCATTATCGTTTATTTTTGTTTCCCCTTCTCATGTCTGATGAGAATATTCATTTATCGATCTTTTTGTTGTGGTAAAGCTCAGACTCATATTATTGAAGTAAAACAGTATGTTTCAATGGGAGGGAAGGAGGTGCATTTACTGTCGAATACCGCAATTCGTACAATCAAAGTCCTACTATAACTGGTCACAGGGGAGTTATTCTTAAATGAAATTTAAAACGAATGCTGATATACTAAGGGTAAAATAGGCATATTCTTGAACAACAATTGAAAATAGTTCCAAAATTTTCTGGAACGAAAGCGAAGGCAACAGTTAAAAATCGCCAACAATCAAAATAGATATCGTCGACCAAAAAGGAAATGTGCTATAAATCTACTGTCTGTAAAGTTAATTTTCTCTTTTAACACAACAAGAGCACAGTCTGAAATGACATACAGCATTAACATTCAAAGATTCGGTGTAGTTTTCAAGCCGCAAAGTGATGGTGTAGTCTTTCCACATTCCATATTGATGTTCATTCTGTTGCGATAAAGTCATTAATTTTGAACTGACTGAAAATTCGCTTGCATCAAAATGTCTACTTTAACATTAGGTTATCACATAATATACCCAACTGTTTCACGTTTTGAATCAGTTGAAGGATTCTTGACTCTGTATCAAATACGTCAAGCGTGAGTAATTAATGATTTATGCACATAATTCTGCTCATCTTGGCTCTGCACAAAGACCATGTCAAAACTGGAGATCTTTAGATAGAATGTTTACGTTCTACAGGGCGTCTGGAATTTGACGCAAATGTCATTTCCCTATGATTTTATCGTGAAGTCATTTCCGAAATCCATTTAGAATTTTCAGTCAAGCCATTTCTGTGGCTGGAAATAACTTAATTAAGGGCCAGTAACTCGGGCAGTTAACTTCATTTGGGGCGATAACTGGCCATTCAGGAACTCCCCAGAGAAATACCCTCTTCTGCTCCAGTCCTTTCAAGGCAAGCATACTGGACAGATGCTGTAGAACTGTACTCAAAGAATGACCCCAGAACAAGGTCAAGTAGGTGGAATAAACTTGGGGAACTACACACTCTAACAGATTAACACAAATGCTGGCAGAGACCAAGCAAATGTTTCGTGGAAAATTAATCCATTATCGAGGAATAAACTGCGAACAAGGTCAACAGTATGGAAGAAACATTAAACGATTTAAATACATTTCATGTCCTAACATTCTGAGAATATATATATATTCGAATA
>JBCEWB010131567.1:0-11204 GCA_039654565.1 Peronia peronii | reverse complement strand
TAAGAGGGGGGGGGGGCAGGGGGGGGGGCAGGGGGGAGGGAGAGGTGAGGCTGAAATTAAAGACTGATTCAATATGTCAGCGAATGTCAACGAGAGAATAGTAAACTCTATCTTCCTTCTCAGTTCTTCTTGCTGATCTTAACTCTGGTACTACAAGAAGTGGATTAGAGTGCATGTCAGATTACCCCAAACTTGAGGTCGGTTATAATAATCTTCACCCGTGGATGTTCCCGATGTGGATTCTACATTAACATGACAGGGATACGTGTTCATTCCTTATTTTATTTTTTTTTCGGACTGAAATTAGCATTGTTTTATCAACATCATCATTATTACTTTTTTTTTTTTTTTAACATTGCCGTCTTCATTGCAAAAGAGTATTCTAACTGCTATTTTTACTGATTGCACCTCTCCATGTTATTTTGCAATATGTGTGTTCTGGACAATCATTCACCTTGTTATGAATTAAATTTTTCATCGCTGAATTAATCCGAGTTTGTTTTGAACAATGCCATCAGCTGTCAGCCCTGTGAGTATTATAATGTGGTAAAAAATTAGCACGGTGGTATGATCATAGGATACGATACTATGACATATTGACATGTATAAATATCATAATATTAAATGATTAAATAAATGATACCTATACGTAAATGTACATGTGGCTGTGGATTTATCTTTATTTATCTGGATGTGTGCAAAGGGCGGGTCAGTTGGTGGGACTGTTCTAAAGAATGTTGATCAATTTGAATTTCAAGCAACCTGAATCAATAATTGAATGTAATGGAAGAGAGGGGAAAAAAAAAAAGAAAAGATGAGTAACAGTCATGAACATTGAAATAAACTTGAAAAAAAAAAAAAGAGGGTGGTGTAATAGAAGGAAGAAAAATACAATATGGCTGGTTTAATAGGCCTAGTGATTTAAAAAAAATCGCCCCAACAGTAAGATGTTGGCAAGGAAAGAGTGACAAATAAAATAGATCTGCAAGTTTTTTTTTTATTGATTTATGTATTATTTATTTATTTTTTTATTTATTCACTCATTATTTATTTATTCACTCTTTATTTATTTATTTATTTATTCATTCATTCATTTTTTTATTTATTGTTTGTTAATATGACACAGAAACGGAGAAAAACAATAACAACAACAACAACAACAAAAACTAACGGAGTGACTATGGCGGCCATGTGGAAAGTTTCTTTGGGTTTGGGCCAGGTGAGCATTTTTCGCCAGATTTATCTCGTTACTAAAAAGGTGTGTAGTGAACACTGTTCACAAGTCGACAGAGCTGAGGGCACATGGCCCCAGTAGCCCCAACCAAAAAGTTAAGCGAAGATGAGCAAAATCATCACTGATGCTGCCATCCTCTCTCGACATCCTGTCTAGAGGTGAGATGAGAAATCCCCTAACAACATGATGGTATATTTGTTTAGTAACTCGCCGTGTTGTGATGTCACCCCAAGTCAAGAGACACGGCACTCATTAAGTTGGCATTTCATTATAGAGAAGACAGATCATTTCCAATCATCACTCATTCTAGCAGTCGACAAGGGAAGTTTTGAATATCTGACTCTGCCCTTAAGTGATATATCACCATACAACCATCATTACCAAAATTATACCACCAGCACCACCATCAACAAACAACAACAAACAACAACAAACAACAAACAACAGCAAACAACAAAAACAAGATCAACAACAACAACAACAACAGTAAACAACAACAACAACAGCAAATAACAACAACAACAACAGCAGAATATGAGCATGAATATAGGCGTCCCTTAAAATAGGCAACATAAAAATAAATGAATAAATCAATAGATAAAAAGATAAATAAACAAATTGATAAACAAATAAATAAATAAATAAATCCACAGCAATAACAACAACATACAAAACATCTACATTTTCGACATCAGGAGAGAACAGCAACATGGTCATGATATCAAACAACACAACAGCAGCAAAGAGACAAAAGGTCACAGTGCTGGAGGTCAACGTCACCAATACCACAAGATTCACATTCAAAGAATAATGAACCATTCATTTTCATTTCAAAGTCAAAGTTTATTCCATCAACAAGGCAATGCCAATAAAATTACATAATGAAGAGTTACTATTCTGTCAGTTATGGCGAGTTAACAGTAACAAGATGACGTTTCTGTGCACGCACTTGTGATTTTATTCTAATTCTTAACGATAAGTGTTGTGTTGTGTTGTGTTGTGCTGTGTTGTGTTGTGTTGTGTTGGGGTTTAAGGGCACATCAGTACGATGACGGCTATATATTGCGCCAAACACGGTAAGACAGGTTTGCACGCCAAGAAGAAGAGATGAAAGAACGGAATAGAAGACAGGAGCATGGAGAGAGAGAGAAGATATGTAACCCTTGGAACGTCGAGGATGGCATTCCATGGGAGGCATCCCACCGATGGCGGGCTTTCACAGCCTGCAGGTGGGAGCAGAGAACTTACTTATACACTCCGGGCCCTCCCCGGGGGGTAACGATGAGTAAAAGTCGACACTAGATTTGTACTTGTAATCTGCGACAATGTTCTTGAGTCTGCCTTGCTCTGATGCAATTCGTAAACTTTCTATCTGTGACTGTGAATGTATCTTGCGTATCACATAATATACTGTGTCTCATCAACTTGAAGAATATCTTTTGAGGACAAATAAAGTTTATCTTATCCTATCTTTGCTCAATCATCATATCTCATCTCATCACAACTCGTCTCCTCCTGTCTCTTCTCTTCTCTTCTCTTCTCGTCTCTTCTTATTTCTTCTCTTCTCTTCTCTTCTTGTCTCTTCTCTTCTCGTCTCGTCTCGTCTCGTCTTGCCTTATCTCACCACAGACCCAACAGAAAGAAAGATGACTGGAATAAAGCAGACATCCAGTTGTGAGTCAGTGTGTGGAATGAGTACCAGATCCAGTAGCTGACCAGTAAGCAGCTACTTGTTGACCCCCCCTCCCCCCCCCCCCCAAAAAAAAGTAATAACAATAATAAAATACAAAAAAAAAAAAGGAATTTTAACGAAAGTATAGATGTTTACCTATGATCGAAATCATGTTTTTTACGATAGGCAATGGTTAAATAATGTCTATTGCATGAAGAAAATTTTAGATGCAAAGTCTTAATCAAATTGAAAATCTGTCTCTTTTTTATATATATAGAAATTTGGTTGAACAGATTCTAAATTCAGATCAACGCTTGAAGTTGAACTGTGTCCCCCACAATGATTTGTCTGATAAGTCGATCTCCACTAAATAGTTTCTCATCATAGAACCACAGGAGACTGGTAGCTTCTGATAGTTTTTGAGTTTTTCCTAACTGTCAATCAGTATTATGCCAGGAAGAGAAGTAGCTGATACCAAGGCATGGTGTGAGAAGATGTATATGTCCAGCAGAAAACGAATATTCCCTGAGATGACAATATAAACTGGGGGAAAAAAAATGATTTCCAGCTGTGTGATCACTCTGAACAATACGCATTCCTCTGATTAAACTGCCTGTTTAACATCACAATCTTATGTTTTATTTGGTTTCTGTGATGGTGATGGTGGTCTGACTGGAGTCACAAAGACAGGATAGCAAGGAAAGATGGAAGGCAGTTTAAAAAAAAAAAAAGAACAGAAGGACCATAATGGGAGAAAAGGAAGGACAGAAGGAAGGAAGGCACACAGAAAGACAGGAAAATGGAGGAAAAAGAGAGAAAAGATGGAAGTAAATGAGGGGAAATAAGGAGAGAAGAAAAAAGAAGAAAAAAGGAAAGAAAAAGATGAAGAAGGAAAGAAGAAACAAGACTGGAAGGCGAGGGGAAAGAAGGATTAAAGAAGGGAGGGAAGAGAAAAGATAATGAAGGATGGAAGAGAAAAGGAAAAGCAGGGAGGAGGGAACGAGGAATATGAAAGAGGGAAGGGAGAAAAAGAGGGAAGTCAGTAAGAAAGTGAAAGTAAGAATAGAGTAAGGAAGAGACAGATCACATAGATAGGTAGATCGAGATTTTAAAATATAAACTAGCACCAAGCAAACATTAACACTTTTATATTTCTTTATCATTTCCACAGAAGTCGTCATTATCAATCTATGCTCTCATGATCGTGAATGTAAAACACGAATTTGCCAATCGTTGCTGCCACTTAATGTCTGAAGGAACTACATATCAACTGATATCAGATGTCAACTTCTGTTCTTAACTCTTTCACTGTTGGCATCGATATCATCGAAACTCAAATTCTTAGACTTAGTTTGGTAAATTTCCGTCGGCGAAATGACAAAATCTCTGATCTAACATGTGTATCTTTCCTTCAACTACAAACAAAGACCACCAATTTTAACACAGAAGAGACAACAGGTTGAGGATATAATGTTGTGGCAGGGGAAAGATTTAATTCCAGCCTAAGTGGAATGTTCTCAGCTGTTTGTACAATTTGAAATCGGACGAGGTGGCTTTATGTTACTGCTGGTAGTTACGCGCACCAATGAACCGACTCTACAAGTGAAAGTGCCAGGAACATAATAAAATATCCATGAATCCTGACACTTCTTTCATGTGAAATTGTGTCAGTCTTTATAAGAAAAAACAGAACAAAACAAAACAAAAAAAACCAAAAACAACAACAACAAAAAAAAAACGCAAAACCGAAACAAATCTATTTTATCACGAAGGATATGTTATTCTTGCAAAGATTAGTTAAGCTCCTTGAACTGAAACATAACACTTTGTAGTGGCATGGACTTCGTGTAGCTGGTAATAATGGAAGATTCCAACACAAGAGACTCGTCATGTGGGAAGCTTGTGGGATGTTTGACCCATATAAGGTAATATGTTCACGAGGAAGAGATTGTGAACAGCAGCATGTTATTAAAACCACCCCTACCACCCGTTCCATCCCTCCACCTCTTCATCCTGTCCCCTCCTCCGACTACATCTCATGTCGTAGCGGTTGTTTGCACAGCGTCAGGCCAAGGAGGTTAGCTGTTCGCCTCTCTCAGCAATGCTTTATGGCTTTACAACCCACTCGATGCTGCAGAACAAACTCAGACTCTGCCTTCGATCTGGTGAAGATATTTTATCGGTGTTTTACAACCTGCCCGAGCCTCCACCGGTTTGATAGCTGCCTTTTGTTTTTATGGTTCCCGTTGTTTGTAGATGCGGCGTGTACTCCGCCAGCCAGCAGTTTTACGATACCTACTCCACTAGATGAAGAGTCAACAAGTCCGGGAATGGGAGTCCTCACTCTTCGGCAAGCCCGTATGACACTCTCTTAACCTTGCCCAGGCTAGGAACAGTCCCCACCCAAAGTATACTGAAGAGCCTACAAGATCTAGAATGCTAGGGAATTTTTAGGCGAGTTTCCATGTCCTGAAGTGCTCCAGCGAGATGACTCTTTCCGGCTCTCCAAAAATGAAGAATCCAAATTTTTCCCGAATTCACACAGCAATTTGGAAGGTATCCAAGTTCGAGTCAAAGTTAAAAAAAAAAGACCAAAAATTCAGTATCATGGCATTACTGCTCTCGGCTTTACAAACAAACAAACAAACAAACAAACAAACAGACAAACAAACAAAGTTACCTTGACGCATCATTATTCCTAGCGATCTTTCATTCATATTCCTGGTGCTGCACACTTTATTATGGTACAGTAGATTTAATTGTTGTTATGGTCGTTACTGCTGATGCTTTTTCATAAAATTTTGGCTACATTGGTCTTCGGCGTCGATATCATTGAAAGGAACATGAGTATTTCTAACGTGGATTGACAGTATATTGTTAAAACATTCGAATTCAATCAGATGCGTCAACTTAACAAGGTTTTATCTTGACTTTGATGAAGATAATTTTTAAAAAAGTCTTGAAGGAACCAAACATCAAAACAAAAAATAAACAAATAAATAACGAACAAATTAAAAACGCATACACATCAGACTATCATTTGTAACTGGCAAAAATTTTAAATGGCAACGCAAAGAGGCAGAAATCAGACTAACTTACCAACATAGAAGTGGCCCTTTAACAATAGACCTTTTGTGAACCTCATTTTGTTAGAGATTGAAAATTGATGACCACATAATCTTTGAAATCGAACTGTAAGCAATTGTCCAAAATGTCAAGTCTTTTCAATAAAAACAAAACGCATAGAAAGCAACTATATCTATTGTTTTTTTCCAGCATGTCAAAGTTAATACATCAATAAGCTGCAAATTAATGCTCGATGTTGTCTCAAGTGTTTTATAATGTAATACTCTCCACTTTGCCAACAAAGGACCCGTAAACTTTCTCAGGTGACAATTCCATTGTCAGCTAACGAAGTGATCAAAACCACCACCTGAAGACAGCAGAACAAATCCATTTTAATAAAAAGGCCATGTCTTATCGATGGTCAAAGAAATGTTTTTGTAGTATATATTTGTGTGTTTTTTGACCAAATACGCCAGTCTGAATTAGCACTGGTGGAACAAATCCGTTTTAATAAAGAGGCCGTGTCTGATCGATGGTCAAAGAAATATTTTTGTAGTATCTATTTGTGTGTTTTTTGACCAAGTATGCCAATCTGAATTAGCACTGGTGGGGGAGATTGCATTACAGATTCCACATAACAAGATTACATAAAATTGTGAGTCTAAGTACGAAGAAATTTATCGGAGCAAGAGTTCAGTCAAAACAATTTCAGACATTCTACATGGGTCATGCCATCTCACTTTTAAATTCGATTCCATAAAGAACAAATACAATGTATAAGTTGGATCAGAGGATGGCAGCCAGGACTTTACACTCTTCCTCTTTCTTTCTTTCTATCTTTCTTTCTTTCTTTCTTTCTTTCTTTTTTCTTTTTTTCTTTCTTTCTTTCTTTCTTTCTTTCTTCTTTCTTTCTTTCTTTTTTCTTTCTTTCTTTCTTTTTTCTTTCTTTCTTTCTTTCTTTTTTCTTTCTTTCTTTCTTTCTTTCTTTCTTTTTTCTTTCTTTTTTCTTTCTTTCTTTCTTTCTTTCTTTTTTCTTTCTTTCTTTCTTTTTTCTTTCTTTTTTCTTTCTTTCTTTCTTTCTTTCTTTGAAAAGATCTTATTATTTTGACATTTTTCGCGTTTTTTCCCACCTAGTCGCTGCTTTTATCTCTTTCTTAATCTCAGTTATTTTACAATTGTACAATACCGTAATGTAACTGTCCTTATTCATTTTCGTATAGTTCTTCCATATGGCATTTTTTCCCTATTATCTCTTGGTTTGTCGACCTCCCCATCAAGATTCTAACCCGTTCCTTTCCCCAGATGAGGACAAATATGATGGCTTTTCCTTCTTCGATATCTTGCTCGGCAGCAACATGATGGTGTTCACAATCAAAATGCTCACCATTCTTTTGTTCACTCACTTGGATTTTCTAGGGCACTCTGAAGATGATGCAATGTATTCTCTTCTTCTTTCAGCACTTCAACGCCAATTACAAGTGGAACACTGGCTTCATAACAATGCTTGACTTCGCCACAGACAATTTACAACTCAATAAAGGAAAGAAAGCTATACTTTTTTTTGCTTTTATGCTCTCCCTATTCATACCGTCCTCGAGAGAAAAAAAAAATCCTACTCGGCTCTCTAAGGTTCTTTCTTTCTTTCTTTCTTTCTTTCTTTCTTTCTTTCTTACTTTTTCTTCGTCAATTGTCACAGCTCACTTTTTCAGCCACTGAAGTGTACCATAATCCAAGGGTAGCCTACTTGAGCAGCCAATTGTCAGCTGCGATATTTTACACACATGGTTATGAACTTGTTAACTTCACAAAGTAGGTAACTGTGTCTGTGCAGGGCTTTTTTTTTCCCGTCGGTGTATAAAACTGGGGCAAACAAAGTTTAAAAGTTCCCTTGACTTTCGTGGTATTGCCCAACTTGCCCAAACAAATGTTACATGATGAACTCAAATCGCGAGAATAATCATAAAGTTATGAAGCATAAAATAGAATAAATTCTCGTATTGGAAATGGAATGAATCATACAAGTCCTACATAATTTGTTTATTATTTATGCCTTCATGCATTTGTTTCAGCTGATTGATTTATTTATTTATTTTATTTATTCATTTATTTATTCATTTATTATTTTTATTTGTTTATCCCTTTAGCTAATATTGATTGATTGATTGATTGATTGATTGATTGATTGATTGATTCTTTCATTCATTCATTCATTCACCTCTTATCGTAAGGCATGCAATGTTGTGAAAAACAAGCGCCTTCAAGACACAAAATGATATAGCATGAGAATAAAGTCCGAAACGACGGGAAAGAGGCTTAAAATCAGGGTACAAGTTGAATAGTTTGCAAAGAAAGGCTCTATATTGATTAAAATCATGACTTATCAATTTTAAGTGAACTTGAATCTGCCAGAACCAGAATAGTTCACGCTAAGCACAAGACTCATCATGATGATATTTGATATGATAGCTTTCGGCGCACCGTTGCTCACAAACAATAAACAAAAAAGATAAAACAAGCATACAAAATAAAAACTATTCCAATTATTAAATTTTAGTAACAGTAACTACAGCAAGAAGAAGAAGAAGAAGAAGAAGAACAACAACAACAACAACAAGAACAACGACAATAACAACACCAAAACAACAACAACAACACAAGAAAAGCAACACCAACAACAACAATGACACAACAACAACACCAACAATATCAGCTACAATAATAACAACAACAACATCAGTAATAATATAGCTACGATAATGCTATGTCTAATAACAATATAATAATGATCATAATAACGATATCGATAACGTATTTATCGCGCAGCAAGGTAATATGCACCGGACGTCGTAAGGAACTTCGTTGAGAAAGTTGGATTTCACTAACTATGGAACCGGAAAATTCATCCAGGATATAAATCATGAGTTACAGCTAAATAGTTTCTCTCGCAAATGTGAAATTGATTTACACTTCTTTCCTGTTCTACTGACACTTAGATCTCAACATGGACACTGTGACATCAGGCTCTTTTTTTCAGCAGTCGCTCGTCATGTATTATCTTTTCATTCTATTTATCATTGTTATTTGATTTTAAATGGATATCGTGGTACCATTCTCAGAGGCCAGACCATAGTACTTCATACTGACATAGCAAAACATTCAAATATTTCATTTAACAACACAATAATTGTCAGATTCTGAGAAAATTACGTTATATTTACTTGGTTTTAACTAAATTTCTTGAATAGTATCTTTTAAATCATGTCTTTCATGAGGGGGCAGTTTCTTTGTTCAAGGTCTTCATGAAAGACTATTTTGAAATTCCACAGGCAAATGTAAAGCCATTTTGTCAAATTTCTGTACATTTTCTATCAGTTTTAAAAAGGTAGAATGAGTTGGATGATGTTTGACACTATAAGGGAAACATAATTCTGACATATCTGATATGTAAAAGTATGTTGAGACACTGCGATAACAGCTTTGTCTAAAATTCTTATTGGAGGTGGAATCCAGTGAGCAAAAAGTATTCATCGCGAAAGTACGAAATAAACAGGAAATAGAAACAGTGACAGAAGAAACAGAGGTGGCGCAGTGGCTCTGTGGTTTGGCGTCTGCTTCAGGGTGAAAACAACTCACGGCGGTGAGGCCGGGATCGACTCGCGGGTCCTCCATTGGGGGATTGAAAGACACAAAGATCAACACTTGCATTTTTTTCAGTGACTTAACGGTCCCCCTGGCTTCCTCTGGGTAGGCAAGCCTGACGTCTAGCTTTCTCGGATAAGGGCAAAATATTTCGGAGGTCCTGTGTGTACGTTACGCACGTTAAAGAATCCTTGGCAGTTCAAAATCAAAGAAAGAGTAGGCTGCATGCCGTTGTCCGGGCAAAATTTCCAAATTCCAAATTTCTTTCCACAAAAGTTCTCAACAAAATCCTAGGCAGCTACCTAAAGCCGAGATAATCCTACTATCTCAGGATTAAAAGGCTTAAGAAAAACAAACAAACCACTGAAGAAATGCACGACTCAGGGGAAAAAAATTCACATGAGATTGATCACAGAAACAACATTACATGGAAATGTTCAAAAGCAAAATCACCAAATCGAACCTCACACACCCGAGAAACCATAAACGTAAATCATAACTGCTGTTGTATTACATTGCACATTTGCAATTCATTTCATCTAAAAAAATCTCTGAACGACAAAAATTGTCTCTTTTATTCTGAAAATAGCCTGTCTATTTCAGCATCAGAGATTTCGGAAAACACATTCATAAAATTTAGAATGGAACTAATCTGAAATGAGTTATAGGTTTCCCATCAATTTACGCTTCTAATTCGGATTAAATGGAGTTTCATTTTGTTTCTATCTGCGCATGCAAAGCGAAGAAAAAGCAAATCCAGTACCTTTAAGGAAATGATGTCAGACATACAAACGGTGCGTAAATACGCGTATACTCACAATGCATACATACATGTACATACATACAGACGCATATAATACATACATACATACAGACGCATATAATACATACATACATACATACATACATACATACATACATACATACACACACATACACACACACACATACACACATTCATACATACATACATACACACATATACACATACATACATACATACACACATATACACATACATACATAATACATACATACATACATACATACATACATACCATACATACATACATACATACATACACACACACATACACACACAATATATACATACATACATACATACATTACATACATACATTACATTACATACATTACATTACATACATACATTACATACATACATTACATTACATACATTACATTACATTACATTACATACATTACATTACATTACATTACATACATTACATACATTACATACATACATTACATACAAACAAACATACATACATTACATACATTACATACCATTACATACATTACATACATTACATACATACATTACATACATACATTACATTACATTACATACATGCATTACATACATACATTACATTACATTACATTACATACATTACATTACATACATTACATACATACATACATACATTACATACATACATACATTACATACATACATACATACATTACATACATACACACATACACAGATACACACACACACACACACACACATACACACATACACACATACACACATACACACATACATACATACATACATACATA
>JBCEWB010131566.1:7735-26905 GCA_039654565.1 Peronia peronii | reverse complement strand
TTTTGGCTACTAGAAGTTTATTATTTTACAACAAATAGTATAGGGTGTCCGTGACGTTGCACTACCCCTTTAAAGCATGTCCTTTCATAGAATAAAATCTATGACCTTTTGTGGTAAAAGGAAGTTGACATGCATTTGTAAATCTGACACATTAGGCAACAATTTTTTGCCTCCACACCCAGTCATGAGAAAATGACACCATCACAAATCTTTCTGGCATAAGATATGACTTCATAAATATGTACTTGATATATAGCAGTAAAGCTGTTCCGTGAAAAGTAGACTGATAAGTATCCTATGGGCTCCCCATCTCTGCAAGTGTTAACAAATCTGTCGGCGTGATCTATAAACATTGAAAAGAACATATTATCAGCAAGCCAGAGTTGGCACAATCATGTATGTTCTTCTCTCTCAGTTGTCTATAGTATATTAGGACGGCAGAGATAGAAAAAGCCATTTTCCATAGTTGAGTAAAGAGCTTAAGAGTCAGCACTAAGTTTCAGCTAGTTGACTACAGTGTACTGTTTAGCAATACTATGTTATCGCGTTTTTATCTGCCAAGTGACTTCTGCGAAAGTTTTAAACACATCTTTTACAGCCTGACCTTCAAAGGTTATTATGATGTCCAGGAATATAGGACAGTTAAAGTCACAGCTACCTATTAAACGACTCTGGTTCCCTGACATTGTGTTAACAAGTTAATTTACATTGTCTGAGGAAAGAGTGTGGGTAGAGCTGTGGATGGATGTACTGGTGGACAAGTGATTCTCCGGATGGATAAGAAGATTGGATGGAAGAGTAATATAGAGATAATTAGATGAAAAAGAATGATAGATTTGATGGAGATGTGACTTCTTCCCGTCTTGATTTACGTGATGCGACTAATCTTTCCTTCCAAAGGTGTGAGTTTTAGTACAACAAACCGGTATGCTATGTTTTGCCTTGTGACTCACTGGAAGGGCCATACTAGCACAACTAGACTACCAGCCGGGACGGCGCATATTATATTGTCATGTACATTGTGTCTTCAAATCTTATCAGTGCAAACGTAATAAAACCATCCGGGTTGAAAACTATCTACATGTGCGTATTAGTAGGGCGGTGATCATTAACATGGTTCATTCTAAGGTCCAAGTTAATACTTAGATTATTGACAATGTTTAGTGTTAAATGTTTCTTTATTATTGATGAAGAGGAGAGAGGAGAGAGCGGAAGGGTGGGGAAAGGAGGGGTTGGGGGGGGGGGGGAAGGAGGTATGACGCTGAGAAAATATCTCCTCTATGTTCATGTTCAGTTAACATAAATTATATATATGAAATGACAAATTATGAAATATTTATAGTAAGGGTACAAAATATGTGGCTAGAGCGAGCTAAACACAAATCCATATAGATATGAAAAGTTAAATAAAAGTAATTTATTGCTGTTGTGTTTAAATCGAGCAGTTCAGCTGGTGCAGGCTACGAATTTAGACCGTCGGTTTTCTTGCGGAGGAAAGGGAGAAAATCAGTCTCACCCAGATGCTGCTTATTCTGTCCTCGAGCACAGAGGTCAGTGTCCTCGGGAACTCCTTCAAATCAATGTCATGGTTTTCTACTTCATCTTATTAACCCATAAAGCGTTCTGTTATCTGCTACACTATCTCTATACACAGAATTATAGGTCAGCGCCTACATCGGCCATTTCCCCCTAATAACTCTACATCTTTAATTTCTTTTTCTCTCTTTCACTCGCCCTCATTATTTCACTCTTCTGCTACTTTTCTGTCTTTCTCAGTCTCTCCTCCTATGTCTTTGTCCGTGATTTTTGCTTTGTCTTTATCGCTGATTTTTGTTTTTGTTTTTGGCCGAAAGGTGAGGGAGGGGAAGGGGGGGGGGGGGGGGGGGGGGGGGGGGAGCTTTTTTTTTCTTCTTTGACTTTCGAAATATTTGTACACGTGGGTGTATCCATCTGCCTGTTTGTCTTTCGCTTCCTCCACCTTTCTCTGTTGCCTCTTTTGTTTCTTGTCTTTCTTTCATCTGTCGGTCTTTCTCTCTTCTGTCTGTCTGTCTGTCTCTCTCTCTCTCTGTCTCTCTCTCTCTCTCTCTCTCTGTCAATGGGGTTTGTTTTTGACCAGCGCTATTACTTCCCTTTATCAGACACAAAGGTTGTTGAAGAAACAGTGTGAAGAAGGAAAAACTCACTTTTCTTCCTGTCATTTGAAAAACTGATCACAAAATTTTTTGCTAAAATTATTACGATATGAAGAAAGTGATTTCCTTACACAATGATTTTTGTTTGTTTGTAATTTTGTTTTATAATGTACGTTTCAAACAAAGAGTGTAAAGGTCATTTATTCCCTCTCCGTGCTGCTTGTTCAACACCATTTTGCCCATCAAAGGGAAATAACAAAGCTGGTCAAAGACAATCCTCGCTATGAATTTATTATTATTGTTTTTTTCGTCCTTCTGCTTTCCCTCCTTATTTTTCTCCTCCATCCCATTACCGTCCAACTGTTGTCTTTTTCTCCATAAATTTCAGGTTGGCTCTTGATTCATATAAGGTTATTCGTTTGATGCCCCCCTCCCTTTTTTAAAAAAATACATTCCTATCTTCCTTCCATTTCCCTTTCCCATTTCCCTAGTACTTTTAACTCGAATACTGACAGTGCACATAATATGTACATTCTTACCATCCACAAAAAAATACCCCTTGTTCCTTATGCTTGAATCCTGTCATATACATAGAAAACAGACTAACATACATAACCAATCTAAGAGCTGTATCATTGTTATTCATGAGCATCAGCAGAGAGCTGGATCAGTTTCTAGGCTCTTCATTTCTTCGACCAGTTCCCCCTGTGCCCTCAGACAACGGGAAGGGAGTGATAGATCGAACTATTCCTCTTTCCTTCAAAGTAATCCAAATTATACTTTGAGAAAACGCCTTTTCCTGGAAAACTTCCGTTTCTGAGAAAGTCGCGATTTGTTTTAGTTTTGCGATCTCTCGTTTGAACAGACATAATTTTATGACGTCTTTAGAGAATGAACTGTGACTCTTTCTTTCAATATTGTGAAAAGTTGCACGTGATTAGATGGGGAAATATTTAATCCTCTAAGGTCTATGTTAACTTTGCAATATGATGAAATATATCTGAAACAAAGTCGAACAATATTGACCGTACAGTAAGACGATTAGTTTACTGTATAAATCTGTATGTTTTAGTCAGATCTTTTCATTAACTTATCAAAATTTCATTTATGTTCAGTTTGATTGGACTATGTCGCATTCGCAACATTGGGTTGTACAGGGATGAACTGATGAAGAAAGGCGTTATGTTAAAGTATTTAAAGAGTTGTTGAAGCTCTTGGTCTGTAACAGTGCGATCCAGAGATTTCTACGGCATCGCTTAAACGTTATCACCCCTTCAAGCACAGGGAACTCGGACGAAAGAAAGGCGTTTCCGAAGGGGTGAGGAATAACAAAGCGAACTGAAAAGAGAAGCGTGCTAATAAAGGCAATCCCAGCCATGGGATGCTGAGGTACTGTGATAAAAAGATTTTTACATCATAGGCACAGTTTAAGTATTCGCCCACCTATTCAGATATACATTTTTCAAGTTATTCCTTCATTATCGTCCATTATGTGGAAACGAGAATCACAAAATAAATCTCGATTTTCTCGAAGCAGATGTTTTCAGGGAAAATAACGTTTTGTTGAGATCCGTTAGAGCCTCATAAAATATGTGGGTCAGCCCGAACTTTATATAATAATATATGAGTCATGCGCAGTTCACTCTCGACTTGTCCTTGTTTGTTTTTACTTTGCAGACGAAAAAAGGTGAAAGTGAGAAAAAGTAGGCGCCAGGAGAAGGAAGGGGAATGACAGAGAGAAAGAAAGAAAGAGAGAGAGAGACTTAGGACCGGATGGGGGGAGGATCAGAGGAAGATGGTAATGAAAAAGCGAGTTGGATAAAAGGATTACGGTTAGTGGGGAAGGGGGGAGGGCTAGAAGAAAAGAGATAAAGGGATGGCAAGAAAAAGAAGGAAGGAGGGAGGGAAGGAAAGATAAATCAAAAGAGGTAAAGGGATGGCAAGAAAAAGAAGGAACGAGGGAGGGAAGGAAAGATGAATCAGAAGTCGAAGGAAGACGATAATGATGGGATGGAGGACAGGAGAGGAGAAGAATGACTGAGAAAGAAAGAGAGAGAGAGAGAGAAGGGGAGGAGGAGATGTAGAATGAAGGAGAGAGAGTTGTTGATGATTGCTGACCAGAGGAAGATACTAGTCAAAAAGGAGAGGTTTGGATAAAGAGGAGCAGATAGTAACAAAGGAAGAGAGAAAGGGATGATAGCAAGGAGGTAAGAAAAGGGACGATGGACCCAGACTTGAAGCTAGATAACAGTGGGGCAGAGGGCAGAAAAGAATTGTAGTGAGAGGGAGAAGGAGAGGAGAATAGTGAGCCAGAGAGGGAGTTAGATATTACAAATTAGAGCTGAGTGTTTATGATAGGAAAAAGCAAAAGAAGACGGAAAGTGATGAATGTAGAGAACAAAGGACTCGGTAGTAGTTACAGATTGAGGGGGAAAAGGGGGGAGAAAAAAGGAGATAAATGAGGAAACTATAATGTAATTGATTCTGGTTATAAAGAGAGGAAGCAAAGAGAAAGAGAAAGAGAGAGTAAGGAAGAAAAAGAATTGATAAAAAATGTAGAGATTAAAGGAAATCACATAATTCTGAGAATAACGGTTTCATCCGAAATGCCAATTTAAAAGGTTTAGAAGATATGTTACTTCTGAATGGAGAAAGTGAGAAACGTGCAGGAAGAAAAAAGAATAAAAAAATTAGTTGAGGTTAAAAGAGGGCATGGCAGCATGGCATGATCAATATAACCAGTTCTAGGACCATACCACGTGTAGTCGTTTAATGGGCGAGGAGAACTTAATGGCTGATAGAAACATATGTGCAGCATGCAGCCAATCTGGGATGGAAAAGCAAAGAGCCACAGCGGGAAAAGATGAACTTCTTATGCATCGGAAAAAAAATAATGGCCAAAAAACTTGGAAGATCTGAGGTTTTGGGTGAGCGCAAAAGCCTAATGGGTATAAATGGGATGGATAAACAGATAGAGCAAAGATGGTTGGGTGGATGGATTGAATGGGTGGATGGATGGGATCGATTCATAGATCGATGGATGGAGGATAGATGGATGGATGGATGGGTGGATGGGATGGGATGGATGGATGGATGGAGGGCTGGACGAATGGATGGATGGATAAGTTGATGGACCATGATCGACGGCCGTTGGATCAATGTATGGCTGTAGGTGATGATGGAAAAATGGGGACTAAGAATAAACACAGGAAAAACAACAGCGAGCAGAACCAAATTTTTGGGATTAACATTAGATCAAAACCTGTGCTGGAATAAGCTTACGGAGCAATAGTGTATGGAGGAGCAGCGAGAACAAATAAAGAAAGGTTAGTCAGAGTTCAAAACCAAGCCTTACGTACAATAACGGGAGCAGCAATAAGTAGTTACACACAGGCACTGGAAGTAGTAATGGGAATAGCCCCTTTGGAACTTAGAAGAAAACAGTTAGCATTAAATTGCATTTCCAAGACATATTTAGACAAAGACCACCCGGCATATGATGCAATTCACTTTCGGGCCAGTAAAAGTCTCCCATGCCATGAACCAGTAATCAGAAGCTGTAGAAAGGAACTACAGCAAAATGTTGAAGGAAGACCTAAATAGTATGAAGGTAATACAAACGACAAAGATCCCACCATGGGAACTGCAGCCGATAGCAACAGCATAGCATTAAGAAAGAAACAATCGCTGCATTAGAGAAGATCGAAGAAAGAAGGAAACAATCGATTTTATGTTATACAGATGTTTCGCAAACAAATGAAGGAAAAATAGGAATAGGGGTGTACTTCCCAGAGTCTAAAACAGTGATAGAAAGAAGACTAAATGATAAGACATCTTTACGGCGGAAGTAACAGCAATCAAAACAGCCATAGAGAATTTTAGACAAACAGAGCATAAGAACTTAACGATATTAACAGTTTCTATGGCCAGTATCAAAGGACTAGACAGCAGGAAGAAAACAGAAAGGGAAGATATAAAAGAAGAAATACTAAAAGCTAATATAGAACTAAGGAAACATGGCAGAATAGTAACAGTAGTATGGGTAGGATACCAGCACACGCAGGAATAAACGGAAATGAGATCGCGGATAGGCTAGCCAAAAACGGTGCCCAAAAAGATAACAAAAACAGAAACGCGGGCCTCAGCGAAGGCGAAGTAAGAAGTAGGATAAGAGAAAAGATTAAAAAAGATTGGTAAAATCAATGGGAGACGGACCAGAAAAACGACTACACGCGGTAGTATTACCCAAAAGCCAGATTAAAACCACAAATAGGGATTCCTCAGTATGTACATAATGTATATAAAATAAATATCGTCCAAATAAATATTGTAAACTCTGTCAAAATAAATGTCGTAAAAAATAAATGTTGTAAAATTAAGCATACCAGGGAAATAAGAAATAAAGGCCGAAGGGCTCATCCCTGTTTAGATACTAGATAGAGTAAGGAAAAAATAGAGTAGGAGATAGGGACGCCAGGGACTTGTACATACCAAAACAAGAATAGCAAGAGACTCACAAGTGACCAAAACTTTTTTTCTTTAAAAAGGATTTAAAAAAAAAAAAAAAAAAAAAAAACGGTCGAGATAACCTCCAGTAGAAGGTTGAAAAACGCATTACAGAACGTAACGAATGGTGAGTGATCTTACAAACAATTAAGATAGACCAGATGTAGATGAATGATTCACGTCCCAATGTCAAGCAAACTGTATACTCTCATTTGTTGCTAGTGTGTATATTAACATATCTCTTTTAACGTCTTTCTGTTTTTGTGCATTACTTTTTTTTTTCGATAGCAATGTCTTGCACAGGCCTAATTCATGGCTCCCAGATATGTAAAGAAGATAAATGAAAGATAGATTTGTTTTGCTGAGAATAGATGAGGTAAGACAGAAGAAACAAACAAACAAACAAACAAACAAACATGAAAAACAACAGCAATAACATGAGACATGGCTAAAAGCAGAAAACAAAAAGATATCTTTGATCAAGGAAATTATTTTCAACAGACTGATTCTCAGTGATATCACGCTTTTGGTAATCTTACTAATTTGATGAATTTTATGATTGTATATGTTTGCAACCAAGCATATGTATGTGTGTGTCACTGGGCTTTTTCATCCAAATCTATTATCTTCAGGGGTATAAATCCTTTTCAGTGGCTTTCTGACAATAATTTTACAGTTTATGTTTAGACCTTTCAGTCAGTTCTTTTGCTGGAATCACGTCCAACGTTAAAACACACACACACACACACACACACACACACACACACACACACACACACACACACACACACACACACACACACACCACACCACACCACACCACACCACACCACACCACACCACACCACACCACACCACACCACACAACACACAATGTCAGCTATCTGATTATGAAGATGAACAACTAGCTTATGCTGATCAAGTTTCCAAAAGGAAGCCAAATCAACTGCCCAATCTCCATTTTACTTACTACAAAAGAGTTCCATAATTATTATATAAATAAATTTAAAAAAAAAAAAATCACTTATGTCACAACATAAAAGGCAATCAAATCTATGATACACTAGAAATCCTCCCTTTCTTTAGTTTGGGTGGTCTGTGTTAAGATTAAATTTTATTGTCATCTAGAATTGGTTTCTCCATCGTCCATCACCATGTTAATCTTTATAGACTATCTCTGTTCTCAATACTATGTGACTGTTTTTTACAGAGCGTCCTCTTCCTTGTATATTTGACTTTTTTACCCTCAGCATGAGTTCTGGAAATGCTTATATGTTTGTTTCTGTAATGATATCCTCTGGAATGAAGCTTAGAAGCAACAGCAACAACAAAGAAAAAAAGAAATAAATTCATTGTTATCAGTCTTACTTAATTGTGATCCTCTCTTATGGCCTTCGTAGTCTTTTAACATATTCCTGTACAGCTCACAGATCAAAGCCTAGGTCTCAATAGCGGAGGTTCATATTTCTGTTTCAGGTGTCAGTGTTTTTGTTTTTTTAAAAATTATTTTCCTCTGGATTTAAATATTTAATTTTTTTAGCCTTTTTTTTTTTTTTTAAATGAGAATAATATTTTTTGTTGTTCTCTATTTGGCCCTTCTGTTTTTTTTGTTTTTTTTTTTTAGGTTCATAGAGGACTTTACACAGCCAGACTTGTTAATGTCAGGCCTGTTCCCTTTAGAGATTCCTTGTCAGTTATCTTTCATATGGTCTTCCTTTCTCAAGATGTCATGTCAGCAGGTCACAGTTATGGTTTCCTTATAAACATATTTTTTTTTGTCTTCTCTTATTTCCTATAGAAGAGGGTCATCACTAAGCTGAACTTGCTGAAAGATGAGAATGGTCTGGGCATCCACATAGCTGGAGGGAAAGGCTGTAAGAAAGGGGATCTGGGAATCTTTGTAGCTGCTGTTACAGAGGGAGGTGCTGCCCACAGGTAACACTAATACCATGGCAACATAAAACAGTCATAGAAACTTGAAGTCTTAGAGCCCAGCACACCATTTCATGGGCTGTGTAAAACGTTGACCATTTTGCCAGCACAATAGTTGGCACAGGTTTCACTCGGGATAATATGTTTCAGTACTGTGCACTTAGTATTTTCTCACACTCACATTTGATTTTTGCTTGGAAAAAAAAAATTAAAAATCTATAATCATTTCCAAAAGTTGGGAGGACATATTTATCAGATGTGCTTAATAATGATGTAAAATGAATGATCTCCCTCCATCATTTTGAAATCATGACAAATATTTGTGTTCAAGTGTGTGGTACAAATCTCCTTGAGAGGTGCTAGAAATAAATGTTTTGGATTGTACTGTATCAGGTGACATAAATTGTTGATGTGTTATTGTTTTTTTCTTCAGTTATTTGATGTATGTTGCTTATAGCTTTGAGCAGTACAGTAATACTGCTGTGTTTGTAAGTATGTTAACTTTTTTTTTCAGAAATCAGGTCTGGAGACAATAAATTTGCTGAAATATTTAGGTGAAAACAATTTTTTCTTTCAATTTTAGTTCTCAACCTTCTTGAATGGATATAAATATCTGCTATTGCATCACAAGCAGACAAAGTCTTGCAAGGTGTGAAAGTCAGTTTGTAGGTAGTAGGGGTGGTAGAGATACATGCCTATAGAAAGAGATCACTGTTTATGTGTTGTACATTTTCTTGCAGAGATGGGCGGCTGAAGAAAGGAGATGAACTATTGATGATCAATGGACAGAGCTTGATAGGAATGACTCACCAGGAAGCTGTAGATGCTCTGAGAAATTCTCCAACTCTTATTCAACTGGTTGTGGCATCCAAGGTTAGAATTGCTATTTCCCAGCAGAGAGTTTGATTGTCACTCAGGTGATTTAATTGGTACCTAGGAAATTCTCAGATCTGAGAAATTCTCCAGCACTCATTCAATTTCATTCTCATTAGGAGAACTATCTCATAGCTCAGGGGAAAACTCACCCAGCTGTCCTGTAGCAAAATGTGTCTTTGTCACCAAAGTGACTTAATTGACAGTTGTAGAGTTAGATTCCTGTGCAGTTTACTGTGAAATAACAGTAACTAGCAGGCAGCAGTTACATAATCTTGAGTACTGCAAAATAGAACAAAACAAGGCATTGAATATGTTTTTTGAGATAAAGTGGAAAACAATTTCGCTTCCTTGAAAACTTCAAGATTGTTATATAAAATATGTGTTCTTTCCTTCTCAATATTACAGATAAAATCTGGTCAGATTTGATTGCATCAAAATTTACATTCTTTTTGGGGTTTAGATTGTGAAAGTATCAAAATATGCAGCTATGTACACACAGTGGCAAGATTTAAATCTGACACTGAAATAGATGTGAGGTCAAATGTCAGATAAAATAAGAGCTGAATGTTAGCTGAAATGCCAGATAACTAGCTACGGATTGAAAAGGTCAGAACTAATAGTGATAATATACTATAACAACAGGTGAATTTTGATGCAGTGTAGTTGATTTAGATGGAAATCATTTAGTTAGAGTAGCACTGTAGAGGAGTTCTAGAACAAAATAAAATAGGTAATTTTGAACATTATGCTCACTCAGAGTGAAAAAAAAGTACTGACACAATTAAATCAGGCTCTCGTCAAATTTTGAGCATATGGAGTTATTGGTATCATTTTGAAGATTATTCATTTTACTTTCTGTGTGTGAACAAATATTTTATCTACCTTAAGTAGGAGTCAAGATATGAGCAATTAAAGATGATATGGGGGGACCTGTTGCTGCAGCTGAATTTAGCGAGAAAATGGCCGATCACTTTTGTTAATCCTTATTTATCCTTATTAGGCCATGCCACTAAATTACAACTTTTGGGCTTTTACTCAATCCTTTTCGACAAATTTAACTCTGAAATGCATTCTTAGATCGATATAGAAGGGTTCTGTGGAGAAAAAAAATTGCGTGAAAAATTCATTCACTGTTGAAAAAATACATGATTTCTCCAATTGCCTCAGTTTGATGAGCGCCTGATTTCATCATGCTGCATCTCATATAGATCTTTCTTTGGACTCATACTACAGTTCTGATAACTAAATCTCTTATAATGAACATTCTTTCTGCAAGAAAATGCATAAAAATCCATATGAAATATTGAATATCATGTGGAAACCAATGTAATCACTGTTTTCTGATCATAATTATCAAAGATAATAACTGAAAGTGTCTTCATAAATGACATAACAACTTGTGCATGCCCATGAAATATCAGTTTGAGAATGTTTTGTTACATGTATATGTCTATCTTCACCAGATCAAAAAATCTTCATCTGTGGCATCTCCTTCACACAAACCTCAAGACAGTCCAAGGGCTGTCTCTTCAGACTTCAATGATGTCTCTTCAGCTCCAGACACGCAGGGCAAAATCAGAAATGTGCAGCAAACCAAACCTGAGAAAACCGCTGTTAGTAGACAGGATGCCTTTGTGATGCAAGGCTCTGCCTCCAGCACTGAGACAGAACCTCACAGACTGCAGAGCCAGGACTCCCAGAACAGCACTGACTCACAAGGAGAACCACATTCTGCTGGCCTGCCAGAGGTTGTGGCGCAGACACCTTGTGGGACTATCATGAAATGGGAAGAACTTTTTGAGGTATGTTGTAGCAAAGATTTCTTTAACCACAAAAGTGTCAAGATGTCGATCTGTTGAAAGATTTGTTCATAATACTTTGCTTTTGAATTTATCTTCAAATACTATCTACATAAATCCAAAAAAAAAAATTTAAAAAATGGTGAGCATTTATTGCCTTTACACTCAAAGTATCAATTTTTTTGCAGGATTAAATAATATCATTATAAATTTCCTGATAATCAGCAGTAGTTTCTACTGACATTTTAAGGTTAAAATTTATTGCAGTGATGATGTTTAAGGTTGCATAATAAATATGGATCAAAGGTTATCAACTGGAAGCTGCAGTCTATCCCAAGCTATCATTTCAGATAAATACATTCCAGTATGTGTTTCAAGATGATGATGTAAGTGGATACTCAAAATGTAGAACAGTACCAAAACAAATGATCTGAGGGCACATTGACAGAAGTTTGTACAGGAATGACTAATGACAATCAGAATAAAATATTTTATAATCAGTTTAAAGATAGTGTAATGATAAGAAGAGTTTAGCCACAATGTGAGATAAATTCTATTTTTTTTGGGGGGGGGGGGGGGGGAAACATGACTTTTTTTTTCCCCCCAATGGTCATGTGTTTGTCATGTTTTGCAAAACATAGGCAGATCAAATGATTTATTGCGTTTGGGCAAATCACATTTAGTCAATAATTTTTTAAATCAAGTGAGATAACGCGCATCATCTCATACATCTATCTCTGACTCTTTAGAAATGTGCTTGTCGTATTTTGTGATCATACGCTTCATATATTGTTGGAATTCTTGACATTATTATACTATGCATTGTCTGTATCTTTATCATTTTGCATCCAAAAGAGGAACACTAATTTGTTTGCACATCTATATGTTTGTTCACATGATTAGAAATTCCAGCCTGTAGAGGATGGGACAGCCCCAAGGATGATCAGTTCCCCCCGCCAGCTGCGCTACAATGCACCAACAACAATTACAGTGCACAAAGGTGCTGGAGGTAAAGGCCTAGGCTTCAGTGTCGTAGGTGGGTCTGATTCTCCAAAAGGAAACATGGGAATCTTCGTCAGGAGAATATTTAGTCATGGAATTATCGCAGAAGATGGACGCTTGAATGAAGGTAGGATATGATAAATGGGAATGAAATGTGTGCCCATCTTAGTTGATGTGATATTTTGATTGCTTTTATTTAATCTCCTAATTCATCTGGTGAGCATAACTGGAAGTCAAGCATTTTCTCTGATTACTTAACATAACATTCCTCAGCCCATATAATCTCTTTTGATGTAATATTAATGCAGCACAACATGAATTCCTCAAATATACCATTTGTTCTTGACATGACAATTACCATATACATAATGTTATCATCATCATCACTGTCACCATTTACGGAAATCTTAAAATTTAAAACATTGTCTACCAATCGATAACTAACTTCATAATCTAAAAAAAACAAATATCAATCTGAAGAATTGATAAATAAAAATTTAATAGACTGATATAGCTGGCCAAATTCTTCAACCCAGCTGATTCTCTTTTTAGAAATGTCTCTTGTATTACAAGACTCAAGACTTCCAGTGGAAACTGATTCAGTACATTATAATAAGCAAACATCAGAGAGAAAGTTTGTAAGATGAAAATTGATAAAATAGGTGGAATGTCAAATATTCTTTCTCACTTTGATCTTCGTCAGATCAACAGTTATTACATTATTATTATTATTATTATTATTATTATTATTACTCTTTAATGATCTCGTAATTGGGAATGGTGGCACCAGGGAACTGTAAAATCAATAGTTCAATACTCCAACTTCTCTCCATCTGTGTCAAACCTATGACAGTTGCTGGGTTTTCAGACTCTTTTTGTAGCCCATTTCATGTTTCCATCCCAGTTCTTCCCAGGGGGGTCAGAGGGTGAAAACAACTCACATCGGTGAGGTAGCAGATTTTGCATGACTTGCGGGTCCTCTTATCGGGGGATGGAAGGACATGAAGATTGAAAGACCTACATTTTTTTAGTGACTCAATGGTCCCCTGGCTTCTTCTGGGTAGGGAAGCCCGACGTCTAGCCTTCTCAGATAAGGGCGAATATATTTCAGAATTCCCATGTGTACGTCACGCACATTAAAAACACTTGCAGTTCAAAATCAATGGCAGAATAGGCTGAGTGCCGCTGTCCGGGCAAAATTTCTACCCACAAAATTTCTCAGCAAAAATTGGCAACTTCTAAAAAGCCGAGATAATCCTACTTTCCTAGGATTGAAAGGCTTTGGAAAAACAAACAACATTTATTCCCCTGTCTACTTCTTCTCCAACCACTCAGAGATGAACATATTCTTAGTGGCTTACAGAAGGGCGGCAGTCTTGGTGAATTCTCTGTCCATTTTGTTTCTCACAGGTGATGAAATTTTAGAGCTCAATGGCAGGCCATTGCAAGGCTTGACTCACCAAGCAGCATTGTCCATGTTCAGATCCCTCAAGCGAGGTCCTGTCACTCTCACATTCAGGTCAAGGTTGGCATCATCAAGGGCCAGGTATAGACATTTATTTATTTATTTGAAAATTTGTTGCCATTTAAAAAATATAAGGAGAAGAACAATAACAACAAGCAACCTGAAAGATGTCAGAACTGTTAGTAAAAAGTGAGAGTAACTAGTCAATTAGGAATTTTCAGATTTGGTCATGTGGCAGTAGAATAAAAAACATTGTAAAACAGCAGTGTATCAGAAATACTTACAATAATAGAAAATTTTAAACTGCTTTACTGATCTAATCAAATTTACCATTAACATTAGTATTAATCAAACAGTAGTATATTTGCTACAAATATGTCTTTTTTGTTGTCTCAGTCAAAGGAATTCCCCTCGAGAATCTCCAGAAGGAAGCCCAGTATCAACACCCAATCACTCACCATATGCCTCACCTAGAAACAGTCTCACTGATGCTCCTTTCAATATCATTGATGGGCAAATTGTACAGAAATTAACTGATCCTGTCTCGTCCTATGCCAATAGATACTCTGATAAACATCCTAATGGTGATATTTACAATTATGGATATAAATCTTCACCATCTCAAACTTCAAAGAATGACTTTGACTTGCCAGTAAGGGAAAAAGACATGGCTCTGTCTGAAAGATCTGACAGTGCAAAAGGTAACTTGCTTCCACCCAAACCAAAATCAACATCAAAACTAACAGAGAAAGCGAGGATGAAAGGTGTGACACCTCTCCAAACCCAGTTTAGTGAGGAAAAAGAACAACTGAGTCAAGTGAGCCCTGGACAACCACAGAATCTAACACTTCCCTCAAAGCAAGTCATCAAGGCATCAGAAAACACCAACAACCAGCAGAGATTTGGTCCAGCACAGAGAGATCAAGGGAGTGATTGGATATCAGATAAACTGAAATACAATCAGCAAAGTGAACTCACTGAACTTCTTAAAAATTGTGTAGAACAATCAGCAGTCCTGCAACCAAACAGTGTTGTTAGTTCTCCTAAGTCAAGCTCAGTAGTGAAAATGCAAGTGAAACCTGTGGAAACTCATTTTGCCCAAAGTTCTCCAGTCATGAATTTACACAGTTTCAAACCAGCAGGAACTGCTGTAAAGTACCCACCCCCGGACAAAGACCCCAGAAATGGCCACAAACCCTTTGGTACTCCCACATCCAAGCGCAAACAGTATGCTGAAAGTAATGACCATCAAAATGTCAAACCTGTCAGCCATAGCCAACAGAGCAGTGGTGTCATCAGGCTAGCAGAAACCCGAATCCATCCTGATTATCAACCACATGACAGTCCTTCTGTTAGATCAAAGTTTAATCATGTTTCACAAACTCCGTCCCAGAACTCAGTGGACAGAGTTGACCAGCAGCTACTAGAGAACAGAAAACAGATTGATGTATCATCCCCACAGATTGGCAAAAGGCACAGCTGTGCTAGCTCCACTGTGGCAGCCAGAACTATCAGTGACACACAACAGGACAAATTCTCTGCCCAGTCCAGGACTCTCCCCAGACCCCATCATCAAAGCCCAGGGTTAAGCAGCCAGCATCCAACATATACCAGTCCCAGTGTCAGTGTACATCAGAGTCCAGCAGTTGCAGAATCCATGGTACCACCCAGTGAGACTGCCAGGAAACTTCGCGTGGCTCCAGTGATAAGACAGCATTCAGAGGGAGCCATGACTCCTGGCTGCTACTCTTCCCTTCCACGTGGACATCATCATCACCATGCTCATCATCGTGCAATTGATCATTATCATGCACTTCATGGACAATTTGATAACTTCACCCAAAACCAGTCAGATGTGAGGGACCACTCATCATCAATTACCCCAGATTTGCCTGGAACAGATATGCTTCTCCATGATTTAATGAAACCTGTGGGTAAACCATATCTACCTATGAAACCGCTAGATGATACAGCTCTGAATTTCTTTCACCACAACCAAGCCTTTGCCAAATTTTCTTCAAATTCAAATCCTGTTTCGGTATTGAACAACAACTCTGCCTTTTCATCTTTTGGATCACCTGTGCAAGAACCAGCTGTAACTCAGCCTGGCAGTGCCTCATTTAAATCTTTCAGTCAAGCATCGTATTTCAGGTATCAATCCAAGGAAGCAACAACTTCATTTCAAGGCAATTGTGCCACAGAGAAACAGTCTCATGCCATGTATGGCAACTCCCAAACTTTTGACAGCATGACAAACTCCTCTCCAGCAGCAGCTGGCCTGTTCTCTCCACTCAAGATGCCACAGATGATGCCAGTGAAACCTGTGCCAGGAACTGGGCACAAACTCAGCCATACTAACACTAATCAAACCATGCTGTCTGTGCAAGAAAATTCTGGATGGGAAAGATTTGAAGTCTCCGTCATTAAAGGTATGTTCTCATAAATCTTCCACAACACTACAGAATTCAGATAGAATACAAAATTAGAATGCTGAAAAGTGTATAATTACTCATCTGTTGTTTTACTGTGACAGTGGTCTTAGGTATTTGTATCAGTCTCCTGTGTGAAAATGTGTCTGTCTTTTTGTCTCTTACATGAAGTGGAGATAAAAATTTGTACTTGAGGAATATGATTAGGGCTACATTCCAAGAAAATTGTAAAACCAAATCACTCAACACCTTTTTGCCCTTTTTTTTGTTGTTGTTGGTTTTTGTTTGTTTGTTTGTTTGTTTGTTTTTTTATCCCAACACAGCTTTACTGATATCCATGTCATACATTATTAAATCAAATATACATGAAGCAAAAGCATGTAGAGAACAATTATTGTAAATGCTCAAAATGCTGACCACTAGCAATATTCCGATATCAAGCAGTCAATCAATAGAGAGTCTAAAACATTATTATACAATTAATAAAAACTGTTATACAATTAATCAAAATGTAGCATACAAACATGATCAGACATAATAATGCTCTTATACATAGTAATGAATACAATTCAAACACATACTAAAGCTCAGTAATTTTAACTAATAATTTCTCTATATAAATGTAGGAATAAAAAAAAAAGGCTCCACAAATTTAAAAAAAAAATAAAAAAGTATTGAGACTCAGTTTGCTGTATAAACACTGGAACTGGAGTCAGTTTCGGGTGACAGCGATGACTGCCTCGCTGATATGATAACAGAGAAGGCATTGCTTCGGATGATTGCCTGGGAAATTCTTTGTTCTATTGTATTATTCTTTTGTTTACTTGTGTTTTCATTGTTTTTGGCAAAGACACTCTGAAGTTTTATATATTGAAAATGTCCTCAGTTAAAGAATCCTTATGATGCTTTCAGATTCTGGTGTTTCACTTGGGATCAATGTTGTACGCAAAACAGTTGCAGGAATGAGCCATATCTATATCCAGGATATCATCCCAGGCTCTCCAGCAGACAAAGACAGTCGTTTAATGTAAGATTATTGTATTCATGAAATTGATCTTGATATTTTTTCACACTTTTGTGTGCAAATTGCTTGAATGTATTACTGTGACATTTAGCAAAGTTAAGCCAATAGAAGTTACATTTTTGATCATGATGTATATTGATGTCATTTCATAAAGAAGTATATTTTGGTATTGTATACATGAACTGACTCACTAGAAAAGTTAATTTGAATCAGTGTAGACATCAATGATCTGCCTCTGTAACTTTGTAGAATCACCAGTAGTGCAATATTACTGCCTATCTTTTAGTTTATTTTGATTTTTTCTTTCTCAACTTCCTAGGAAAGGGGACTGCCTGCTCTCTGTGAATGGAGTCAGCATGAAAGATCTGACGTTATTGGATGCTCATCAGATGTTCAATAGTTTAAGTCCTGGTCCAGTCCATATCATTGCTGTCAGAGACACAAGCATGGGAATTCAACTGTAATTAATCCCAATAAACTCAAGGTCATTAATTCATGTTTCTGAGCAGGTCAAAGTATCATACATATTTTCTTTTTATGTTGTTGCCAGTGAGTATCCATGTGTGGATCAAGTTGGAGAAAATCTTTTTGCTTTGTCAAACATTGGAAAAGAGAAATTTACATTTCTCATAGAAACATTGGCTAAATGAGTCAATGGAAAAAGCTAAAAGCACTTGACTTTCTTTAGCTAATTATATATGTTTTGTACACAAAAACAAATGTAACATGGATAAATGTATGAAGAGCACAGAAGTATCAGATTGATCCTCCTTCAATTATTCGAAATTTGGAAAATAGTAAATGCTGAGCATTCAGACAAGAGACCAATACCCAGATAGTGGAATCAAATAACTATATAATCTTCATGTACATAAATGAAAAGGTGAATGCCTTCAAATACAAAGACAAAAAAGTGATGACCCATACCGTCTTGGTGGAGCACTTTAACTCTTTATGTCCATGGGGGTTTTCCCACTGTGCCAGAGGGGTACCGGGGGAATACTAGATGCAACAGATACCCTTCGCGACTACATCAATGAAATCAAAACTTTCCTATGAATTTCCAAAATTTCTTTGCAAAGAATGTGGCTTTTTTCTAAACAATGTTTTGTGGTAATTGTGCGCTTACGTTTTCACAAATGTGGAGAAAAGATAAGGAAAAAAGAAAAAGAAAAGAAAAATTAAACAAATTTTTGTACTCATGCTATATCAATACAATCCTTTTTCAGAATCATTGGTTTCCATTCCACATATCATTCTACAAATCTAAATTCTGCTTTATAATATCCAAAGAACAATGATCCAGCAGCAATGATGTTTTCAATTTTCTGCTAATGTGTCATTACAATCAACTGTCCGTCAGCTCCAGCAAACAGTACTACAGAAGAGCAAACAGCACTATAGAAGACTGCAAGTCACATTGTAGCACTCGAATCCACGCTTTTAGGATGAATATTTCCAGTAACTGCTGCAAGTATAAACGTTATTGAAAAAAAAAAAAAAATGATGATGTTGTTTGTGGCAGAAGCTGTGCAAACTAGTGGGAATGCTTGAGCTGCCTGGAATGGCTTGCTGGCCTCTGGCCAACTCATGGGAGATAAGGAATTAAATAGCTCTTAGTATAGCCATCTCAAAAAGAAAAGGAAAAAAATGCAACTTTTCATGGATTAATTTTCTATGGTACAGCTTTGCCATAGAACAACATTAATTTCACCCTGTTTGATATTTACAAATTGTAAGGCAGTATACTTATTGAACACATTCCCATGAAAATTGGGATATTACCACAAGACAGAATGGGAAATAACCAAGGCTTGCCACAGCATCCTAGTACTGACAAATTACTTCGATTAAGTCCCTTGATTAAGGTCCATGAGAAGTTCTTGTATTGTTGATGGAAATCAAAGGACAGATAGTTGTACTATGAAATCTACTTTTGGGGATTTGGGGGGGGGGGGGGGGGGGAAGGAAGGTTACCTCTTTGTTGACTGCTTTGCAAAACAAA
>JBCEWB010131555.1:0-11204 GCA_039654565.1 Peronia peronii | reverse complement strand
GATAGATAGATAGATAGATAGATAGATAGATAGATAGATAGATAGATAGATAGATAGATAGATAGATAGATATCACAACACTAAACATTGTTTTTCTCGAAGTAATAATTTTCAAAGAAAAGATGTTTTGCTGAAGTACGTTAACTCGGGTCTCTGCTGGAGTTATCGCAACACGGTTGTCCTAACAGATGTCCAGAGCTAGGGGCTCAGACGGCCATGATGTTTAGAAGTCTGGCGTCCCTTGTCGTGGGGAGGTTTTACGTTGGCGGCATTTAAGCCGATAATGGCGCAGAGGAAAATTATCACAGGTTGTCACTTTGCAGACATCTGCCATCTCATCGCTTGTAGACTTACCTGACAGTCTGTTTTTTTTTGTCATGATGAAATCGTTTGAATCCTTTGGTAATCTGGATCTCCATTCAGGCTCGGCCGTTGAGAATTTTTAATCTCAGTCTCTGACAGTTTAAAATATTACGGTTGCCCCTCCCGTCGTCACCACCCCGCCCACTTTTTTTTTCAAAATGTTGTCTGTCTTTGCTGTTACCTGTAAAGGAACGGGGACTGAAGCCATCAGCTGAACAATGCTGTTCCTGCTATATTTTTCAGTTGCTATTTAATTATTACTGTTTTTTAAAGTTCTAACTATCACAATAGACAGGGTATCTCCCTAGCAAATCCACCTAAGAGGATTTCAGAGCAAAAATCAGACAGGGTTCGATAGTTGTGTGGGTGACAGTAGCATTGACAAGCTGTCGGCCGTGAAAAGCCCCTGGTGTCGGTGGCCAGAGTGCAAGCGGTGATGTGACATTATACTGGCTCTGACAAATGGCGAGTTAAAGAGCCAAAAGTAATTGAATTGAAGAGATGGCGTGAACACTACTGCAAAGGGGCGGGTGGGGAGGGGGAGGGGCCACGGATATTTGCCGCTGTTCTATCCTGGAAAATCCCATCAGGCATTCCGTTCTGATTCACAGGTGTGATTAATCATCGCATCGAGACAATATTCGATTACTCAACAGACAGCCGTTATTGACATGTGACACACGAATATGTTTTCTTTTTTGAAATATCTTTGCTTCTGTTTTTCTTTATTTTGCAACATTTTTGGTGGACATTTGACATCTTGATAATCGATCTGATCCGAATACAAATTGGGGATTAATGACGGGATTAACAAGTGGATCCATCATTAATTTCACGTTCACTAAATCATTGACAACAAACTTCCGCTTGACATGTCATGGAGCGGTTTCCATCATCGTCAGCCCTGACTGCTGCCTTTCTCCTCTGGCTGGCAGTTCCTGATTCAGGTGGGACTGTCTGGGAAGAAATCAATAGCTCTGCAATTGTTTCTCCATCCTACCTTGTACTGTACTCACGCTCGCTAAGCTCACCTGCACAGAAACATGTACTGGGACTACGCGAGTAAGTGATGCATGGGAAAGACACGTTCAATATGCCTGGTTCTGAGTGCAGGAATATGTCAGTGAGCAGGTTCTGGCATGGATGCTGATCTCTCCCATAGACCTGACGTCATCTGAGCTTAGCTTACTCATGAGGTCCAAACTTCATCCCCTACCATCGGGGTCTTGAACGTCTCATATGTTGTCTTTTGTCATTCCGGATAGTGCTTTGTCATAAGAGATCAGCAATTATTGTATCTTACTCGCCCACATCTTTCTCTTAGAGTGTTTTAAACAAAATTCAGTTCAAACCTCTCCATCTCCCAGTGTATCCCATTACTTTCCTCGCTATTAATGTACGCTTTATGTTCTCAGTTTCTTACTGAAATAAAGGATTAAGTCTTTACATGTAATGGACATTTTAAAAAATGTAAAAAGATAACAAGAATTCGACTATTGTTTCATTTTTTGAGGAAGGAAGGGTTGGCTTCCAGAGTAGACATTAACATCACTTTAGACTGTCTTGGAGGATTGGAAAAGCTGTGAACGACAAGCCTGCAGGTGAAGGAAACGACAGAACAGAAATTCATAATATTATTGTGAAGAGAGCAAAATGAAATCTAACCTCTCATCCCTTGTAAAGCTCCTTGTTAGAATGGATGGCCATTGTATAACTTGGCAGGACCCTTATAGCTGAGAGGAGGGTTGTTGAAAAATTTCTTTCCACTCACCCAGGGACTTGAAAACTCTTTACATTGTGTTAAACTTCTGTCCTAAAGCTCCATGTCGACAAAGGGCTCTAGAGGCCAACCACGCCTCTTTCGTTCCGCTAAAATTTCAGTGATGACAAGTGCAAAGTTTAAGGAAACCGAGCCAGGTTTCCGAAGATCTTTGAATAGAAAGAGACCGATGGGTACTGAAAGCAAGCTTCGTGTGGAGTGTTATTTCATAATTAAATTTGTACAGATCGCTGTTCTAAATCTGCCCCACTTGTATATGGTCTACAAAGAAATCTTTCGTTCCTAATGTAGCCGTAGAATTTTTTTTTTTTCAGTTCAAAATTTCTCTATTAAGTAAATACACAACGTTGACGACCTTTGCTCTCACAAATAGGCTTGATTATGTTCTGAGACTGCAGAACCATAGTTTCTATTTAGTACTTCAGTGCTATGAATACGCTACAGTGGATTGTATGTATATCTAGCGGGACATTCGTAAGAGAGTTAACCGCTATAGCTTGAATTAAACTCCAACAAGTGCAAGATCAATAATTGATAACATTTTTTTTTAAGCCTCTTTTTTATAATTGGATTGACAGAGAGAGAAACAGAGGGAAACTGAGACAGAAGGAAATATTTTATATGAACCACAAGGGGACATTTGTCTACATATTCTGCTTTCATCGAATACAGAGAAAGATGCAGTTCTGGTAGACAAAGAATGAGTTCTGTAGCGGGAGTACGTGAAGAAAACACTTGATGTTCCTTTATAATTTAAGGTTCTTGTTTGCATGTATTCCCTATGCATTAAACGCGATCTTTATTTAAATATAGTGAGTTGAAACCCAGTGTCTTCATTTATTTTGTAAATTTATTTTTCACTTTTGCACTTTATATTTCCGGAACATTATATCAGCCCAATCATGCCTGTGAAGAGAAAAGATAACGCTCAGCCGCCATTTCCAGCAAACCGTGTCAAATTTGAGCTTTGATTTATTTGTTTGCACTCCTAGGGCACAATACACACTTGCTCTTGTTTTGTTTTTATTTTTTCTTAATCTGGGTTGAAGACAAAGAACGAAAATGACAAAACAGGCTTAAGAAATTTGTTGGATATGAGAGGAAATGCTTTATTACTGAAATGATTTAAATAGTTAAAAAAAAAAGTATTTTCATCAAAATAATAACTAAAACTAAAATAAAAACAAAAAACATCTTAAATAGGCCCTTATTTATACCTCATTATTATATTGTAGGAAGCCCGAACTCTCCACTACTGCTTAAGCATAAAAAATTTAGATGTGTCCAAGATTTAAACCTGGTTTTAGCATCTCCAGTTTCGCATCTTTAGGCCAGAGTTTCACAAAGACGCTTTCTCATATTTGTGATCGAAGGGGCGATAATTTAAGGTTGAGATGAGTTCTGGAAGGAGCTGAACCTTTGCTGAAAATACGCGAGCATCTCAAATAGCAAATAGCAACAATAATCACCTTGTTACTCGAGTGTCTCATATGCATTGCATATGTCGGTGTTTTTGCCTGTCTAAGACGAGCACAGTTTGTTCCTTCCATCCAATACCCCTGTCTCCCTCCAATGAGCCATTTGGACTGTCGGCCGAATTACTTCCTTTTGTCAAAGTACAAGAGATATAACATAAGCATTGTAAAGAAGGAAAACACCACTTTGTCTTCTTATTTGAAACATGAATGACGGAAAATTCTGATAAAATCACAGTGCGATGAAAACAGTTATAGTGATATGTTTTTCTTTCTTTTTCTTCCCCTTCTTTTTTTTTTCACATGTTTCAAACCACAAAAGAAAACAAAATGATTTTTCCTTTCTTTAAAATGCTTGTGTTATACCTCTTGTACTTGGCAAAGGGAAGCTGAAAAATGGCCAATTCCCCTGTTCCCAAATAGCCTATTAGAAAAATAGAGAAACATTAATTTGCCGATTCGTGCTAAGATCTCTGACAAAACAACTTTTCCCTGAAAGCGTTATTTCAAAAATACTGTGCTAAAGTTTTATGATCTCTTCTTCAACATACAATGAACAAAATGTAGTTTATAGAAAATGAAAGACGCAATAAGTATTCTTTAAATATTGTGGCGGTCTGGCGTATTTGAATGGATAGGAATGTGAGTAAAGGACGATTAAAAAAAAAAAAAAAAGAAAGAAGACGTTTTGGCGAAGTACATTAGCAAAAATTTCTTATGAAAAGGACCCCACGCACATATAAACATGGCCATATTTTTTAAGATCCTACAGAGCTTTGAACCTTGGTATTTCTGGTGGCCGGGACTCTGGGCGGGAGATCAGGCAAAAACAACACACATATCTGGTCTCTCTAAGATAACTCCGCCTGTTTTCGCAGCCCGAGAGTCTGGCCCAGGCATCTGCCGGATGACGATGGAACATGCACCCAGATAACATGTTATTTTCCCTCCGATTCGCCTCGGTAACTATCTAAATCGCTGGTATTTATCGCAGTCATTTGGAAGCATCAATGTTATTTCATGCACCTGGCTGCAACAATAGTCTGGCGTATTTCGGAAAGTCCCAGCATCCACCTGTGCCGGAAGACACGTGACCTACCGCCATGAGCCTCCCTGATCATCAGACAGTTCTGGTTTCAGTGTTTAACGGCACCGTTCTTGTAACAACAGTGCTAAGTATTACAGTTTGGACGAGGGAACCCTCCTTTAGTTTTGTTTGAGTTGCCGTGTTTGCTTCACGCATAGCCGATTTGGCGATGGTCCATGACAGAACGGTTATACTATCCAGATCTCCTGATTTCCACACTCAGAGAACAGTTTCTTATGCGGCCTTTCGGTTTTTTTAGATAAGAGTCTTAGATCGGAGACTGCGTTTAGAATGTCAAAGTCTTAAGGCGACCAGGAACATCAAAATATTAGTGTTGCCACCCAGGGGGAGTTTATTCAGGCTTTGCTCACTTCAAAGTTAGACACATCTCGCCAGCCGAGTTTCAGATTGGCACACCTTAGTAATTTATTCAGCAGTAAATTATCCAGCATTCCATCGACAATTACCGTCAGAAATGCGCTAAATATCTACTGCTGGAGGTCGATTAGGATGCCATATATATTCTTCTGAGTCGAGTGCAGAATAGCAGAAAAAAAAACTATCCATATGAAATGCTTTTAGTCGGTCAAAAACAATTGGAGGCTTTTTTTGTCTTTGGCCTTTGGTTATCTTACGTCTTTCAACCGCCTTGTCGATAGTTATCTCGACCGGTCACTTTTTTTTGTTTTTGTTTTTTTTGTTTGAGTATATATATATATATTTTAATAGGCCTGCATATGCAGCTTTTCTGTTCTAAATAAAAGGAGGATTATCTCAGCTTTAAATGCATATCTAGCTTGGTGTGAAGAATTTTTGGATAGACATTTTGGATTTTCCGATTTGCCTATGCATTTGTTTCGCAGTTTCATGTCCCTTTTTGCATTGATGGCTTTATAATTTAATGCCACAGTCATTTAAGATAATTAACAAATGAAACCAAATGTTTCGTTGCATTCCAGGTTATCGATAATAGGAAGAGCATAACAGTAAAGAAACCCATGAGAAATAATAACAATAACAACAAGCAGACAGCAATATTTTCAATATCATTGGGAAATGAAAGGGGAGAGAAGACCGAGAGCAAAATATTGGATGATTAATTACTCTTGACAGCATGCCCAAAACAAACGAATGCTTAATGTATTTGAGCAGTCTCGTGAGGATAACGTTCATGGAAAATTTTGTTCCTATTCTTATGGTCCATGCACGCCCATGGGGAATCAGAGAAAGGTTTATTACGAAAAATGAGGCCGGATTAGAGTGCAGGCGTCTATCCGGATAAATAAATAGATAAATAAATAAATATATAAATAAATAAATAAATAACTGCCCTGGAGAATGCTGTTGTATTCAACAGCATCTATCCACATTCTCTGCTTGATCACTTGCTTTATCTTCGCCAAAATATCCAAATGAATTTTAACGATTTAGTTCCATAACACACCATCCGTGCAGAAAGTTTCATGGTGAATTGAATTTGGAGTCATAGAGAATCCGAGTAGGGAGCGATCCAACTGGAAATCAGACGGAGAATCGTAAGAGGTGTGGAGGATTGCAGATGTTGTCCTGAAAATCTAAAACGAACAGTCTGATCCAAAAGTATTATATTCATTTAATCGGATTTCTTCTTGTCAAAAATGGATGTGTTATCAGATGATAAAAAGAGGAAAGGGAGAGGTCAGGGGATGGGGAGGGGTGGAGAGGGAGGGAGGAAGATAATTCTCCATATTAGAAGTGATGAGCTTAAAACCACATTATGTCAAAGGTTGGCTTACATTGCATATATATTTTTCGGAACTATCTGTCTCATACAATATACATTCTCACCTTTCTTAAACAAAGATGGATATTAATAAACAAAGAAAGAAAACGAAAAGGAAGCGGTAGAAGGACAAGAAAAAAGGAAAATATGAAGAAAACAAAGAAGAACAAGAAGGCAAAAAAAAGGGGGGGGGGGGGGGAGAAGGGAGAAGTAGAAATTGAAGAAGAAAAATCCGAAGAAGAAAGGGAATTAAAACGGATATGCCTCTGCTAAAATCCTCTCTCCCCTTGGCAATGTTTTAAAGCCGCTCCCATCTTGCCTACTTCGATCATCGGGTTTCAGATTAAAATAAAGGCCGGATCTCTCTCGAATTTCGCCAGGCACAAATGGATTGGTCTTCGTTATTGTGTCTCGTGGCAAGGGCACACCTCTGAGCCGGCGGTGGAAGACGTATGGTTTATGTAGGGAGCTGTCATTTGTTCCGAGGCCACTTCAATCGTCGATTCTGTAGAGCTAGGCCTGAGTTCCAGGGTAAACACGGCCCGGGTAGATCAAAGGTGGAGACCCTTCAAGTGCGCCTTGTGGACTAATCGCAACTGAGACCAGTTTCGCTGATTTACTTGCTAAAATGTTAATCAGTTAGATCTAATTTGAACTTGGAGCAAGGAATGAAAGAAAGTGTTCATGTTCTTTGGCAAATCACATTTTTCATCATAATGCAAGAGATATAACATAAGCTTTGTAAAGAGGAAAACTTTTTTTTTCTCGTGACTATTTGAAACATGACGAACAGAAAAATCTGAAAAATTCACCATACGACAAAAATATGTTTTTTGTTTGTTCGTTTTGATTTTCTTTCCTCATTGTGATCTGTTTTTCATAATTTACTCTCTACATGATTAAAAAACAACAACAACAAACAACAACAACAACAACAACAAAAAGAGCTTAAAATATAAATGATTTTTAGCTTCCTTTTATTGCTTGTCTTATACCTCTTGTATTTGGCAAAGGCAGGTATCCCAGCTGACTGGAAAAGAAAAAGGGTCATTATTTCCTCATTCACCCCTTGAAAATAAGCTATCCACAGCATTAGTAAAGCGTTTGTGTTGTTTCATTCTTCAAAAATGGCGCGTTGTTCGGAAGTTTGTGAAAAGAGAAATCGGGAAAGTAAATTTCCGATTTTGTTCGAACAGCGTTCTCAGGTAAAAGGCATTATGTTTCGTTAGATGAATATAGAGAACAGCGGATCGTGGGAATAGTAGGCACAATGTTAGAAACTGAGATGAATTGGGACTGAAGGGGGTTAAAGGACTTAAAGCAATTGTTGGGGTCAACCTGATCGATCTTGCATTTTCTCAGGTCAGGTTCAATGGTTGTATTGGAGTAACCGCACGTTTGTATAAGACACAGGTGTGCGAAGAGGTTTAAACCAACCTTTGATTCAAATCTGTGTTATCAGAAACTCACTGGGTGGAAAGGACGCATTGATAGGAAGAAAAAAGAAATGAGAAAAACGGCTGCAGTTCAAGGGAACGTGAGAGAGAGAGAGAGAGAGAGAGAGAGACAGAGACAGAGACAGAGAGAGAGAAAGACAGAGAGAACTGAGAACAGCAATAAAATGTGCAGATGTAAGCGCCGTGAGGTCATTAAAATTGCATATAACAGGGTGTTGAGCATTTCATGACCTTGCAGCCGCAGAGCTGGGGTTTGGGATGGAAAAAAAAAAGAAACTTAAGGAACCAAAAAATTTCATGTCCACTAGGATTGCTTTCCTCATGGTATCTTTACAATATGTCATATATAAATATATATGACAATATATTCGAAAGCTACAAAATTTGTTTTCTTCACTAAAACAGTTTACTGTCATATCTCAAAATATATTTGATATCTTTCTGTAAGATGTGTACTCTCCTTTTCGTCTTGGACTCAAGCACATTCTGGAGTTACTTTTGCTTTTCAACTTTTGTAAAAAAAAGTCATGAAATTTATTCTTTCATTTCACATCAAAATACAGATCATCCGATCATTTCCACATATGCGTCTGAATGCCAGAGGATCAGATTGGTCAATAGCTTTTAAAAAAGAAATATTGAAACGTGCTAAAGTCTTAGTTATTTATGTAGTCAGAAAGATTGAAATGCGATGTCTATTCAACTTAATCCAAGAGATGAAATTTAAAAAAAAAAATCGTTTATGAGAGGATAGGATGATCGGAAGATAATTATTATGTGTTTTCAGGCAAGATATCGGGAGTTCAGTTCTCTCTGTTGCTCTATCTCCATTTTTCGCATTTTGAGAAAACTGATGTTTTTATTTTTAGCAGTTGTTTTTTGCACATAGGAGAGAGGACAACATGCTTTTCAAACTCTACCTGTTTGAGCATGTGATCGGTGAAATGATTACATTATTATAATATGGTAGATGTACTATATATGATTATATATCTTCAGATAGCCCAAAAGTGGAGATAGAGCAACAAAGAACTGAGCTCGCGATATGTTTTTTGTTTTTGTTCCTCTTTTATATTATAGCCACTTTTATATCTCAAGTTACACTGTCCTCTGTCTCGCTTTTTTTTGGTCTCAGACATGCGAAGCTATAATGATGCTCCTTGCATTCTCGAATTCTCGTGGTTCTTCATTGTAATTTTCTCAACCATTTGAGAATTTGATTCCACTGTTTGATCTCTCACATCTGATTATTACAATGAGAAACGACAACAACACAGAGGACGTGATGATATTACCTCAGTAGAATTCCACGAACTGATAACCTGCGATCAACTTTCCAAATCGCACTTGTCCTATGCATTTTTCTTGGCGGTCTTGACAATGGAAGTGAATCGAATCAGAGTCAAGAAAAGCCAGAATTGGTTTTTGATTACATGTATTTCATTGCTACTGGCATGAAGTTTCTTGTTTCTCCTGTTGTCACCGAATAGCTTGGATGATTTTGTAATTTTATGTACATAGTGTCTTCTTCAAGTGCCAGGTATCTGACAAACAACGGCGATCATGTTTCATTTCTCTCTGTGTTTGGCGGTTTGTAGGAACTCCATGTTCTTGTGCTTATGGACGGAAGAAAACGAATCCTCAGTCATTGAAATTCTTTGGTTATCTGAACCTTTGACATCCATAACTTAACGAGAAGGTCATCGTGGTCGAGAACAAGCCAAGGGTATGTCGCTACATGGGGGCCCGAGGTGCATTGGACACAGAGATCGCGCTGACCTGCAACACAAGAGAAAGAGGAAAAAAAAGTAACAACTTAAAAGAAAGAGGGCGGAAAACTACAAGAACGGAAACAAAACTTTGACGATGAGACATGGCGGGACATTATGTCTCCGGGTCCGGTTCCTCCCCCGTCTTGGAGACCAGCACTGCCAGGGGAGAGATGCTTTATGTGGTCGAATACTGTCACTGGCGCAAATGTTATCTGAATTATGATGACAGAGAGTGGAGCTTTGATTAAAACGCCATAGACTCCATTGGCTCGCCATGCCCCTAGGACAGTGGGTCTCAGCTCGTTTCAGCCACGGGTCACCAACCAATAACAAAAAAAAAATAAATAAAAATAGTGGACTGTTTGTTTCTGAAAAATAAGGGTGTTAGAAGCAAAACAACAACAACAACAACAACAAAAGACTCGCAACCATTCGTACATTTTTTTCATTACTGATCGGTCTTGCACACATTACGAAGGTGGTGTATTGACGAAGAGAATTTACACTGCTTTGTAGAAGCCATAGAAACATACAATTACAAATTATTACACTCATTTCCAGTTTGCTACCAGATACAGTGGACGTCCTGTAGATCACCCAAAAAGTCACCATGGATCACCAGTTGAGAACCACAACCCTAGGACATTATCAGACATACGGCCAACAAGGCAGAGGTCGTAGACATAGATCAAACCCCTTGCCGAAATGAAAACCATTAAAAAAAAAAAGTAAAAGCCCACAACTTTTTTGGAATCGTTTGTTCCTGCTGGCCCGCCTTTTATAATGGGACGCTATTTTCTGTCTCTTTTAATCTCTCTCTCTCTTTTTTTTTTTAATCGTTCATTTTCTTTCCTTCAATCTCTCATGCCTTATCGATGATACGAATCTATCAAATACTTCGTGATAGCTTCTTCCTGGATGTGATGAATTTACTCTGGACTTTTTCTTTGAGTCGCCTACATATCCTCGCCCTTAATTTATTTCTTCTCTCGTTCATGTTCAGGTGTTTTTTTTGTTTTTGTTTTTGTTTTGTAATTTTTTTTTTTTTGGTCATGCACTTAGACACAATATTAGACTTCCCATAGGAAAATATGGCTTTTCTGCTCGTAAGGACTCATTTACCTTATCTGTTATAACAAATGCACTTAGCCGTATGAATTCTGTTTGCATTATGTTGGCAAAATATTTGTGCATCATAGGAGTAAGCAGCTTGAAATACGAATAAGAAGCAATTTACGACTGCCTTATCGTGGCCTCAAGCGGCTCACGGCTGATACTCACTCATGTGGAAACTGCTTAGCCCAGCCCACATGCTGCATGTAGAACCAGTAACTTTGACCCGGGGGAATGGGAAAGACACGGGAAAGGGGAGGAAAATTGCGGTTTTAAGATAGGCAGGAAGTCAAAAAGACGAAAAGGAAGAGGATGTAATGTACTATCTATCTATCTATCTATCTATCTATCTATCTATCTATCTATCTATCTATCTATCTATCTATCTATCTATC
>JBCEWB010131544.1:0-11204 GCA_039654565.1 Peronia peronii | reverse complement strand
TTGAAAAATGCAGAATGCGAGGGACAAGGTCAAAATAGCCGATTTTTAAGAATAAAAAAAATCACCTTCAGGACCCGCCCCCCCCCCTTAAATTATTATAATATGAATATCGCTCAGTTATGTTACCATATCATACTTGAAACGTACGGCCACAAGTCCATGCTATCTTCAGTTTCCCGGGCAGAGAAAGCGCTGCGCTGTGGTCAAGTTTGTAATTGAACACGTGCAATTGTCGCTCTCGGCTACCAAAAGTTAGATGCCGAATTTCATTTATCGTGTCTTCAGAACGAATTGTAGAAGAGACATTACATCTAAATGCAGTACGCCAGTCTTTACATGAAAATCTATTGGCCCAAGACATGAAATGTACCATCCCTGACAGTGACAGGATCTCATCTTTTAAGAGTCAATGCTCAGACTTTCAGCAACCAGGATTATATTTGATCATTCTGATGATCACTTTTTTCTGTGAGTGTAGCGGAGTTTCTAATTTCTAGTTTTTGCCATTATTAGCCATATCTATAATCTATAGTATGTAGAACTATGTTACCATTACAACAGCTGACACGTTTTGCTCTTCCTCTGAGCCCTGTTTTTGTCACTAGCTGACCTGGACATGCAGCCAAATTCATTTTTGATCACGTGGGTCCCGTTCACCATGCTGGCTCGCTTGTCGGACGGAAATTTCTCATATTCTGGAAGGGCAGGCGTTATGTTTTTGTGACTTGCGTTTCCATTCCCGGCAGGAGAAGGCAATTCAGTGAGGCGGGAGTCCTCGTTGTTGTTGAGAACGGCAGAGGAGTTGTCTCTCTTCGCCACAGTGGATTTCTGAGACTTAATCGTCGCCACAGACTCAGCGCGGCTGTTTAGAGCCAGAACGGAGTCGCTGTCATTAGGTTTTTCTTGAAAAGGCGAGGTCGAATCAGGTGGAGGGCTTTTATAGGAATTGTTCTCTTCGCTTCTGTCGGTGGCAATATCAGCTGTGTTTCTGCCATTGATTTGACCTGTGGTGGTACTGGTAGCGCTGGTGGAGTTTACGTTCACAGATACCTTGTGAGAAGCACCGGCACCGCCACGGGACCCCTGCCCAGGACCGTTCTCAGAAATACCCGAATCTGTGGTGCCAGGAGCGGACGGCTTAGAGGAAGGCTTGGGATGAGACTCTGACGACGTGGCTACAGTATTCTGAGTGTTTTTCTCCACTTGTTTTTCAACATTTTGCACTAGTGTCGGGGAGGTTAGACTGGGCCTGCTGCCGCTTGGCTCCCTGTTGAAATTAAAAAGCGCTGAATATGTTATATCAATGGAATTTTTTTTTACACTTGGCCTTCGGTCTTCTGGTCGGTTCTGGGAACTTCCTGGCGAACCGAAGAGTCCCATAGCAAAGGGGCATCCGATAGATCCGGACCTGGACCCTCTAGGAGTGGCTGTGCCTCCCAATCTCAGAGCGTCGCCGTCCCCTGAACATCTGGAGAATTTGCGAGCCGGGCTGGCTCGGTCGTCTAGAATGTCTTTGTAAGATACAGGTGAATAGGGTACCGGACTGCTGGACAAAGGCTGATTGAAGTCGGCGTTGAGACGGCTGCTGTTGTTGTCCATGTGTTCGTCACGATTACGGGTACGCACTTCCTCTTCCATAATGGCTATGAAGGGGCACTTGGAGATGTCTTTCTCAGGAATCTCTTTCTTACCAATGAGCCAGTAGGTATTCATATTACCTTTGCCCTGATTGAAAGAGATATAAAAAAGAATTAGAAATAGTTATCAGAATATATAAACGATTCTTTTTTCTTTTTTTTTCTTTTTTTTTTTTTTTTTTTGTTTTGTAAGCAATTTTAGGATAAGGAATGTTTATCAGTTCATAAGAAAAATGGCTTTTGAAAAGGCCAAAAATTTCATAGATGAACTAAGATAATGAAGAGGAGCAGTATCGCTTAGAATAAAATGTAAAGCTGTCTCAACATCGGTGGAATGGATATCTCTGGGACACGGTCTATGCGCTGCAAAGATTAACGGTCAATGTCAATGATGATTTTTTAAAAAAATTCTGTTCGTTTTTTCTCATATAAGAATTTGTTGTCTACCTGTTCTTAAGATATGCTAAATTAAGTATAACAGCAGGCGGCAAAATTATTAATCATATTTAGTGCATTTTATTTGAAATTACAAAAAAAAAAAGAATCCTTTTCACCCGCTCTCCCAGCTCCTTTTCTCTTGACCAGGATGCATTGAAAGCTGAATATTTTTATATTTAATAGAGATCCAGGGATTCATTGTCACAGTAATGAGACTATTAATACAGTGGAGCCTGTGAATGTTTCTGATATTTTTTATGGGTGTCGTAACTACATATACTAGAAAATCTATAACTTTAACTGTCTTTAGCTACAATATTTAACATTTTTTGTTTGTCTGCATTTTTCTTACATCTTTCGATGCCTCTTTCTTTTTCTCTTTCGCTGTTCTTTCTTTTATCTTTCTTTCCTTGTTTTATTTTCGTTCACTTGAAGTTTGAAAAAAAAATAACACCGTCAGGTGACTCAATTACGACCATTTTGGACGAAACCATTCACATAGCCATACGTGTACTGGTAAAAAAAAACCCACACATATCGATAAATATATAAAGCGAGGAAAAGAGAATGAATGAATGAAAAAAAAGAAAGGGAGAAAGAAAGAAAGAAAGAAAGAAAGAAAGAAAGAAAGAAAGAAAGAAAGAAAGAATAGCGTATCAGATTTAATGGAACAGTTCAAAGATAGCACGTAAAAAGAGGTATGGCAGTGTTGCAAAGACTCTTGTGGTATTTTCTGGGTTTAACTAGATCAACTTTATGCCAGCTATGATTGATTGCTTATTGATGGATCAAAACCGGGGGAGGGGGGTGCAATCGTGAAGATGCCAGGTGCAAAGTGACTATGGTGACACCAGATAAGAATTATGTGTGCAGATAAAGGATCTACTTCATGTTTTGTTGGGAAAAGCAAATGTTAGATGACTGGATAGGGAGTGAGGAATCTCTCTAAAGTGTGTATGTATGCATATTGATGGATGGATAGATAGATAGATAACTGGATGGACAATTTGATGGATTAACTGGATGGATGGGGACTGGATGGATGGATAAATACACTTATGACTAGATGCATCAGACAAATAAATGATTCTCTATGCAAAACAGTCTATAGATCTATATGCTATGCATAGTTCACCACAAATTTTACAAGCCATATATTTTTTTTTTGTATGCAGATGATTATTCAAATTGAAGAAAAACATGCGTCAAACCATTCGTTCTAAGCAATAAACAATTTTCTTTCAACCGTATACAAAGCGATCAAACAAGATCCAAAATTATCTTGACCCCAACAATTTCATTGATCTTGCAATAAAATCGCTCATTTGGCAATCCCTCCAAAGTGGCCCAATTTCACAGATGACCAGAATGACACAGGCGGTCTGGGGCAGACAGCAACTCCAGCTCTTAATCTGACGGGGGCAAATTAAATCTCCGTGATTTATGGCCATTCTCTCGCTCCACAACAAAACTTTCCAAACTGGAGATGTGACATTTTTTTTTAATTGATGCAACAAATTGTATTCATTTATTAAATTGTTTGTTTGTTTTTGTCCTTATTTGCATTTTGGCATTTTATTTTTCTTCATATTTGCTATTTATTACTTAATTAACAGGTATTTAGGTAATTAGTTACTTAATTATTGTTGAACAGACAGTATTTAGTGAGTGAGTGAGTGAGTGGGTGAATGGATGTGTGAATGAGTGAATGAGTGGGTGGGTGGGTGAGTGAGTGAATGAGTGAGTGAGTGGGTGTGTGAATGGGTGAGTGAATGGGTGGGTGGGTGGGTGACTGAATGAGTGAGTGAATGGGTGTATGGGTTGGTGGATGGGTGAATGAGTGAGTGAGTGAGTGACTGAGGTGATTAGTTAGTTAGATTCGATAGGTTAAAAAAACAGCGATGGATATAAAGTGTAAGCCTTTACTCAGAATAAATAATCTTACCCATTTGGTTCAATAAAGTGTATCGCACTTTGGCAGTAGATATGGGCACATTGCGTGATAATACCGGAAAGAATGCCAGTGCCTTTTTTTTACACATTAAAAATTTATCCTACTCAGTCTGGGCGGAAGAGCACAAAGTGGCTGCGAGCATGCTGGGTTTTATACTTTATAGAATTGTAACCATCTCCCTGACTTAAGTAAATCACAAGATAGAGAGATGATAATACTCTGGGTATAGGGCTGTTAAATTGTACAATTGTAAAACAAAATACACCTTTAGGAAGCAAAGGCTGAAACGATAATACAAGAATAGGCGAATGCAGGAAAGGAGAAGAAGGGATGATTGCCCCGACGAAGAGCCAAGCGGGCTCGAAAATTTGGCCAGCAAGATAAATTTACTTCATTTACTCAAAACCAAGTTTTTCATAATGTTTTTCAACTTTTTTGATGTATTTGATTAGTTGCCGGTAGACAGTCGTCTTAATTTTAAGACATTTTTCATAAAATGATAGTGGTGATTATGAAATGATTACGGCAATGGCGAGGATGATGACTGAAACTACTGTAGAGTAGAGAATGGAGAGAACCCACGGCTTTCGTTGAAGATTATTTAATATAGGTCACACTGATACTGCCCAGCGACTTAAAGTGCATGACAAGCGTGCGCACTTCGATGTTGGTATTTTGAATGATTAAACAGAATGTTACTAAAAAAAAAAAAAAACGTATTGGGTGTTTTGAACGCCCGTCACTCTATCGAACGTACCATTCGGATCAAAAACTCTCGCGAGTTTGCTATTCAATTATTATCGCCTTTTTAGAATAACATCATAGTAAGCTTTTTACGGCGTTAATATAAGAAGAAACACAGATCTTTATGCAACAATGTTTGTGCCAAATTTTATATGGATACATTTAGTGGTTTTCGAGTCTATTAACCTTTTATGGGTTTTGGTGCAGATTTATAGTATAGATTTGATAAGATTTGTATAATTGATATTCTGTATTTACTTAGTAATATATTGGTGACCTGTGCCCCGATACTCTAAATACTTTTGTAAAATATTGCCGTTCTTGATGATCACACGGACTGTACAGGAAGAAGGAAGAGGTACCGTGAAAGAAGAAAAAGAGAGAAAGAAACAGTGAAAAAAAGCTCAAGAGAATAAACAGAATATCCAGGAAAACTTAGTGATAGGTTAGGACTTCTGTCAACTTATTGCCGAAACACAATAGATATAAGGAAGATTTTGTACCTCACACTGCAGTCACAGTATTTTCGTTCTTTTCATGAAGAGATCCATGCATTGCTCCCGTTATGTTGATTTCAATAAATTTGTCCATGCCCTTGTGTAGCAATCAATTCAAGTACTGTTGAATATCTCAAATCTTTGGACACCATTATTATATAAGCCTGTACTGGACCGTTGAGGGTGGGATGGCGTCGAGCAAGTTTGCATTTAGATTAGCACAGCTAACTCGAACAGCACTCGACCGGAAAAAAGTCATTCCGCACCTCTTTAAAGTGTGGGTAGCCCCGATCTACCACCCCATAGGTTTGTCTGGGAGTCTAAATTTGACAACTACCGGTGCATTGATTTGAGAGAAACAAAAACAGCACACATCACATGAAGTACAAAAGAAAAGAAAAGAAAACAAACAAACAAACAACAACAACACAAAAGCAATAACACATATGGCTGCAATGGGTTAGTGGTGAGACAAGCCAGATTTAAGTGAAGGCACAGTAATATGTGAATTAGAGGGGATCGGACTCGCTTAGCATTGTCCGGGAAATTGTTGTTTTATGTGACTTCTGGACCCTAGGCCTAATTAATTGAAAAAAAAAACCAAAACAGAACAAACATAATACCTTCTGGTTGTTTAGATATTCCTTCTGGACATATTATGTATATCTTATCTAAAGAAGCAACAACACTGCATAATATCTGGATTTTTGTTATATTGTGGTCTGGAATCAAGAGAATAAATCATAGGTTATACCATAATTTATCACTGTCTTGCACACTCACATAATAAGTTAATCAATGGGGTAAAAGGAAAATTGGAACTTAATTTGGACAAAGGGAAGAAAAGAGTGGACAGAAGACAAGAAAAAATCGATCTAGAAGAACACAAATATAAAGGGGTAGGCCAGACGGGCATAATCTTATATTTGTATACATGTATACACTAATGGAGGACTTACACAATTAGTACTAAACTCACTAAATATGCTGATTAGATAATTGCATTTCAATGCCGTAGAGAGAACTTCATATCAAGATGTATTGTCAGAGAAACAAAGTATGGATCAAGCATGTTTCACAAGAGCTACAGAATATAAATCAATGGATCTTAATTAAAATTTATAGTTAGACGAACTTGGTATAGATCACGCATCCTTTGCAAGAGCTGTAGAATTGAAGACGATGGACCTCTATGTGGACTTACCTTGACTTCTATAGAGCCTCTTTTCTCCACTTCATACGGATAGCCCTCCAGCTCACGCTTCGTGGTCTCACTGATATGGATTTTCATGGCCTAGAAATCACAGATAAATGACCAAAAACAAGTCAAGATGAGATCACAAAAGTTAAGTAAGGACAAAATAGTATGAAATGAACTGATGTGAGATATGATAGGACAGGGTAACATAAGATAATTATAGAGCGTGGCATGGTAATATTTTATCAAACGTTCAGGTGCATTATTTTTCACATCAACATCAACATGGATAAAAGCTATTACATCAAAGACAAACCATGTGAAAAAAAAGACAAAACGGAAGCAAGAAACTTTAGCTAAAGAAAGTACAAAGTGAGACATCATACCGTGCAACAATGGCAAGGATGATGACCAAATAAAAAAAAAATTAAAATAATTAAAATAAACGTCACGGCTTTGTGATGAAAGCATAAAGCATGCATGCCTGTTCGAGCGCGCACGTGTGCGTGTACACGTGGCGTGTTCGTGCGTGTGTGTGTGTGGGCTGGGCGTGGGCGTGGGCGTGAGTGTTAGATTACCGTGATGCCCGAAAGCGTTTCATGTACCGCCAGACAGAAACAACTATTCATGACACGATCGTCGAAACCAGAGAAAGATAATCATGCATTTTTTTTATTTGATCGTTTGAAAGAAATCATAGGTTTAAATGTTTCTGTAAACACACGAAACATACAAATGAATAGTTTTGTTTATGTTTACATCATACTTTATCTTTCTGTGATTTGTGAGAGACTCTTCATTAAAACAGAAGAAAGAGAGAGGGAGAGACAAAGAGTGGAGAAGCTGAGAAAGAGAGTAAGAGAAAAATGAGAGATGAAAGCGAGAGAGAGAGAGAGAAAGCGAGAATGGGCGTGTGCATCTTTGTAGTTGAGCTCTTTTCGATTCAGGAATACTACGCAGCTTTGTACTTTAGTGTTTCAATCAAATCTTTTTTTTTTTTTTCCTCGCTCCATTTCAGTGTATTTTTGTCGTCAAGATTTAGCCAATATCTGTCATTCTGCAAGAATTCTGTTAATGGAACAAGGCCTTGATTGCATATTTTGTAAAGGAAAATCTTTTCTTTTTTTTTTTTTTTTTTTTTGAATTTTCTTTCTTTAATTCATTACATTTTTTTCTTATAGTATGTTGTCAGATTTCAAAAGAAGGCTGGTTTTCCATCCTTATATGAAATCTAAAGTTAAGATTAAATTATATGAGTAAGTAATGAGCAGCTTCTTGTAGACAATGCTATCGGAAAGAACCAAAGAAAAAGGAGAAAAATAAAGAAAAGAGACGAGCTGTTGAACGAACCAGAAAGAGCCTGGTCCAAACCCAGGCATTTGCTCATATAGCTGGCGACGCCGTTCTAGGAGGCGTACGTTCCCGGACCATCTCAGTGTTTTGTCACACATGGCTGTGAGTAATAGTGCTGGTTCAGTCATACGGTGTTCTTCATGCGCGTCCCTCTCGCGACTATGAAAAGCTGGTGGATGAGTTAACAATTACATTTTTTTTTACCCTGGAAGATTTGAGCATGTACTTACTTCACCGCTTGTCTCCATCCTAGAAGCTGTGTTGACTGTATCACCGAATAGACAGTATCGAGGCATTTTTATACCGACTACACCAGCCACAGTTGTCCCAGTGTGGACACCTGAAACACAGAACGAACTTTAGAAAAACGATTCCTATTGTTGCGTTTCCTTTGCTGCTTATTTAGGTATGGTCTTTTTGATTTTCTTCCTTAATTTCGTTTTCTCCCTTAGAAAAGCATGTTAGTTTTATTATTGTGGTGTTTGGTTCTTGAACTTGTTATAATAGCTTGTCATGGTTGTGGTTTTATTGGGATGATGACAGTTGTGGTCAGTTTCATTGTTAAAGCTCCCTCGTGAAAACTTATGGTAATGACTTTTTTTTTTTTTATAGCAGCGAAGTTTCAATTTTATAATTGCACATCGGACAGGGACAATTTAATACACCAACAACACCACCAAAATCATCGACACCACCATCACCAACAACAACAATAAACAGCCACAACCAACACAACAACAGCAACAACAATAGCAACGACAAATAAACGACAAACAACCGGCAAACAAACGACCGATAACGACCAACAATGGCCAACAACAACAACAAGATCATGTATTATATTTCTTTTATCACATTTTTTTTCAGAGTATCGCCCTGCATCATTAATGTCAACCTCAGAAAGTATGGGTTTCTGTTTACAGGTCTATGACAATAGTGGACTATCCCAGAGTAGTTCCACATCCACGCCGAGACTCCAGTGACTCATTACTCCTTCACTTCAATCTCTTTACTGTCTCAGTGTAGGTTACCTTATTTGAAACGTTCTCCATCAAAGTTCTATCTACTTCAGTAATGGATACCAATAATGAACTGTGTCGTTCAAACGAATAACGATCAAACAGTGCAGCCATTCGAATATATGATTCATTTTTCGTGAACAGTGCTGGAGTGGTCACATTCAATACATTTTTGACGAAGGAAGTTTAAATGGCTTTGAAGAATTAACGTCTCTGACAGTTGGATGGCTAGAAGAGATAAGACAATGCGTGGATTTACAGCTGGTAAGACACGTAATGTGGACGTATCATTTGCACTGTTCTGTTCCATTCTTTGGCATATTTGTAAGTCTAGGGCATGAGTTTTCACACACATGTCACATTAAGTCCATACATACAGATATATCATTGTTAAAGAATCATAGCGTGCTGAAGTTATAGTATTGTATAAGCAAACCTCACTCGCTAATTAAATCACGTTTCTCCCGTCTTCCATCCGATACAAGATACTACTGATAGTTAAAGAGAATCCTGAATACATAGCCACGCCAGTCAGGACTGCATAAAAAAAAGCTCAAATCTCAGAACGATAAAACGTAAAAAGGAATCTATCATACAAATGCCAGCGAAGGGTATCCTATTACAGAGAAGTTGCTAAAAGGGACAGGGTGTCAGAATTACTAGAATTCTAGATCGACGATCCTGTAAATGGGATTACGTCACCACGTTGTACGATATCTGATGCCGTTAAGGATTCGCAATGCCATTTGTCAAAAGTACCAGAGCAACAGGCTTTCATCACTTATCACATGTCAGTAGCGTCACATTGAATAAAACATGTTAACCTCGTATAAAGAACCTTAAAATAATAAGCCAGTGGTGCCATAGACTACATAGAGGCATGCCCCACTCATCTATCGCAACAACTATGCCTTGTTTACATCATTAGCGATGAGTCTGTGACCAGCGTTGCAGTGCAGAGACAAAAGACTGATATTTAATCTTCTGGTTTACAGCTTGTTCACCAGTTTATAATTACGATTCACATTGAGTTGAGCCATCGCGATTAAATAACTTCATGTTATTTGAAATTCATTAGTTACTGTGGTTTGTGTCAATATTCAACTATCATGCTAAAAACAAAATAGTTGCAGGCTAACAACTGATGCACCGACATATGAGCAAACAGAGAATCAAGCAACCACTACAACAGGAGAATCTAGGCAGAATTATTGCATCAATTGGCCAGATCTAGCTCTGTAACTACTCACCTATCCTGATCTTCATGGTCTCGTTGTTGGACGGGTTGATGAGGCTGCTCATGGAGGAACGCATGTCGAGGGCCATGTCACACATATGTAAGGCGTGGTACTTGGTGACCGTCGGAGCTCCAGATACAGCCATGTAGGCGTCTCCAATGGTCTCCACCTATGAACAAACGGTAGCAATATGTATTGATTGTACTGGCAATGTCTTTAGTACTCTCCATAAATGATTAAGCAAAAGAAGCTGTAGTTGGTTCCGGATATAGCAATGGAAGGTCTCCACCTATGGACAAATAACATTATTGTGAATCTGCTCACTGTGTATTTTTTTTGGGAGATCGATTGCTATTCGTGATGATGAAGGGTTCCAGATAAAGCCTTGTAGATCTCCCTTATGGTTTCCACTTCTTAGGCAAATAGCATTGCTGTATATGTATACCTAAATCGAGGGGAAGGTGGACGCAGCAAATTTTAAATCAATAAAGGCATAGAGCCTAGTTTAGTTTTATTCCGAGTTAATGCTTTTACAGGTATTAAGGGGCATATTTAGGGGAAATATATCAGTATATCTAACAACGCGGCAGTCTATCGTGATGCCGCGACCTGGCATGATTATCAAGTCAGTCGAGATAGAGCTCTACGGAGGTTCCAGGTCAAATTTATAAGTAACTACTCAACTCCATCACCTCAGTCTCTGCCCGTTTCCTTTTCTCCTTTGTTTTCTCTATTTCTTTCTTCTTCTGTCGCTCTCCATTCTTTTGTCAATTATTTTTGTCTTCAATTTCCCACTTCATGTATAATAGTTCCCTTCTCGTTTTCGTTATTACTTGGACGTCTGTCTTGTATCCGGGTTTTATGATTGTCCCTCCTTCCTTTGCATCACATCTATTGTACTCTCTCTTTTTATATTAATTTCTTCACCCCTTCTGTCACGACTGGACACTCTTTCTGGCACACCTTGCCCATATAATTCGTTGAATGTCTGTCTGCCTGTCTATCTGTTTGTCTGTCTCTGTCTTTTTGTCTGTCTGTTCTTTTTCTGCCTGTCTGCCTGTCTGCCTGTATGTTTGTATGTCTATCTGTCCGTTTGTTTGAAGGTATATGAGACACGTTATGTATG
>JBCEWB010131533.1:0-10826 GCA_039654565.1 Peronia peronii | reverse complement strand
TTCTATCATATCCAAACATCTTCTGGATTTCTTTGGAATAATCTTCCTCTCCATTGTCTCCGTCATCAATAAAACCATCCAGATCTGAATCTTCATCTTCCTCCTCAGAATCCAGGAATCTTTTCTTCTTAGATGGAGGTATTAAATATTGGTTTCTCTGGAAACATAGCCTCACATCTTATGGACTCAGATTCAAAATTTAAACAAATAAACACAAGGAAATGATATGAGATATCACAATGACCCACTTGTTTCTATCATATCCAAACATCTTCTGGATTTCTTTGGAATAATCTTCCTCTCCATTGTCTCCGTCATCAATAAAACCACCCAGATCTGAATCTTCATCTTCCTCCTCGGAATCCAGGAATCTTTTCTTCTTAGATGGAGGGCCTGAAATGCAAATTGAAAAAAAATTTTAAGTTGTTACATGCATTAGGATGAACTTGATAAAAATACAGTTGGCAAAAAGCATTCATAAAGTATTTAAAAATCCACTCAAAATATTCTCAACATTTGTTACTAGTAATAACCAAATTGACAAAAATGTAACATGAGCTCGCCAAGCCTTTTTTCCTTCTTTTAATTCCAGCCTTTGCATATTCTCTTTGTGGACACAAACTGCCAAAAAAGAAAAAAAGAATAAGCATCTGTTCTGCTTATGTGGTGATACTGCAAACCGATTATAAATTTATTATACATTTAGAGTAGCAATAACTACGATCTAATACACAACAGAAACTTTAAGTAAAACATAACATGGCTAAATTGACATACCTCTCACAGTATACATGCATAATTAGTCAACTTTTTTTTTTGATAACCTCATAGGTGTTCATGCATAGCTATCTCTCGAGTCGACGGCACCACATAAAAGATATTTTTGTCTGCCTGTAATGTGAAGGTGTTTCACATACTGATTTTATATCTCCTCAACTGTGAATGGGATTTCCTTTTGTCAACAAATAGTTTATCTTGTCCTACAATAAAACTTCTGTCGTTTATAATTTAAAAGAAAAAAAAAAACAACATAAATTTCAGAGTGGACAGCAATTTTAAGAACTCCCCCCCCTCCCCCGGAACAATACTTAAGCTTTAAGATGTATGACATATTTTGCAAAAGTGTGAAGAACCACTGCTGGGTCAGACCGTCCTTTTGACACCTAAAGCCATGACAGACGGTCATGACCCCATTGTTTACATCGTAACATTTCATATTTTTTAAAAATTTATTTTTTCTATTTTTTCCTCACAGGAGATTTTAAAATATACTTTCTTTGTATCACGGATCACAAAAGTTCACAACTGGACAAAAGATACAAATAAAGGAAAATAAGAAAATCTGTCAAGCCAAAAAAAGAAAACCAACTTTCTATAAAGTTTGAGTGTGATGATGCCAACAACAGACAAACAATCACGATTTTTCATCCGGCTCTTATTTAGGTGAAAGAGGACAGCAACATCATCTTCTCCACACATTAAATATACTCTCATTGGGCCCCAGGACACAGCATTGAGTGGATATATCCCAATAAATCTTAATGACTTTTTAATTCTTGTTGTTGTTGTTACTTTGAACAAAGTACGGTGAGGCAAATCTCTGTTGAGCCATTTATGCACATGTTGTGAAAACTATTGTAATATTTCTATTCTCAAATCTATCTGTAAAAGTGGAAGGGGAGGAGGAGAGAGGGGAGTGAGTTGTTGAAGTCATTTATGTATGCAGTGGGAGGCACAGGCCAGCAAAGTTCTGTGTTCAAATCATTTGGTAGCTAATTCTGTTTTGGACATGGTGGATGGATGTTTTTTTCCAAGCTTATAGCTGCTGAGCAATGATAATGAATTTCTCATAATTCTATGCATGTAATTGTAACCAAAGATGATATGGTATAATACTTTATAGTAATACATAACAGATTATATCAAAACTTGTCACAAGATTGTCACTTCTCTGCGACAGATGTCCAATTTATGCCAAAATGCAACTTACGTCTTAATGCCATTCCTGGGCAAAACAGCTATCAATTACTTTAAAAAATTATGATCATTGAACAAGCAATGAGCCAACAGTATTACATCGTAGTGCAGTGGAATCATAATGGTATATCACTCATCAAGTGACAATGAAATTGTGCTCAACACCATTTTTTCTCAATATAAAACAAAAGTGCTGAAATGACTTTTATATGCCACTACCTTAAGACATTTGACACTGATCTTGTTCCAATCAACCATGTTGTGATACCCAGAATCATAGAACACTGACAAAATCTTACCTCCTCTGACCTTAGCAGAACTAGCACATACATAAAATCCCCCCCCCCACTCTCAAAGCGATAACAAAATATGCCACCAACAACAACTAACCTGAATCAGAAGGTCGCAGAGGGCCAAGTCTTTTCTTGTGCACCTGGTTCATGATTCTGTCAAATGGGTTCTGTGATGGTGCCATACCAGGTTTCGGCCTGGGTGATGCCTCGTCTCCGCTGCTGGTGGCTGGACCGCACACCAGGACATTCTCGTTTACAGGAATGTTCTTCTGTTTGGTGTTGGCCCGTCCATTGTTCATGCTGCCAGTGGGCTGTGATTTAACGCTATTACGCTCCATGGCCTGTTTATTGAAAGACTGTTTGTTGCTGCTTGAGAACATTTTACCTCTTTCTGCTGATGATGAAGGCTGAGATAACTGTTTCTTATTGGCATGATTAGAAGTGGTGGGCTTATGGCGTTCATCGCTATCAATATCATCATCATCATCCTCAGAGTTGTTCTGCTTGCTGGGTGGTTTGCCGCCATATTTCAACCAATCCTGGTATTCTTTAGTCTTTTTTCTCTCTAACCTGTCTTTTTCTTCTTGAGTTAAGGGCCTTTCTTCCTCCTCTTTCTTTTTCTTTTTAGGAGCAGGCACTGCTGGTTTTGGCGGCTCCTTCTGTTTCTGCTCCGCCATGGCTAAGATGGTTTTAAAGTCCATGGGAGGAGGCGCATGGTTAGCATTACGACGAATCACTACTGGTTTCTTGGGCTTAGGGCTTGATTTTCTGATGCCCTGGTCAGGTGAGAGAGAGTGATCTCTCCTTTTGTGGTTATTTTTGTGATCTCTGTCCCATGGCCTGTGAGATTTATGGTTTTTATCGTTCATTTTTTGGGATGATTTCATCCTCCTTTTTTTAACTTTGACCTCCTTGTCTGAGTCCCCTGCATCTTTCTTCTGGGCTCTCTCCCAGGCCTGCCGGGCCATTCGTGCGATCTTCTCTTTCTCCAGTCTGGCATTGTGCTCTGACAGCATAACATCCAGTACTGAGGGCATATCATTTGCTGGCTCGTCATCATCAGAGGAGGCAACTTCCCGAACAATTTCAGCAGATTTTGTTTTGTCATCATGTCTCTCCTCCCCTTTCGACTTCCGATGAGACTTGTCTCCCTTAGGCTGCTTCGATTTTGAGCTGCTTTTGATAGCATCGAGTGTCCTCTGCTTGATGGCCTGAAGACGTGCGAGAATTTTTTCTCGCTCTGTTATCTCTACAGGCGCCGCATGACGCTCAATGACAGGATTAAGATGGTGTTTGTTTAAGACAATCGGCTGCTCATCGCTGGCCGTGCGCTGTGGAACTGAGGAGGATGGACTAGAGGCACTTTTCCCTGAAGTATTTTGAGAATTGTTTGAAGATGACTTTGATGTTGATGATGATGACTTAGATTTTGATGATGACTGAGATGAATGATGTTTATCTTCCTTAGATGATGAACTCAAACTTTTGCTGGAGGATTTGGAATCACCACTGGCAGAAACCGATTTATGTTTGTCCGTGTTTGAACTTGACCTATCTTTATGCTTGTCTGAGCTAGATCTTGACTTATCTTTATGTTTGTCTGAGCTAGAACTAGATTTATGGCTTGAGGAATGATGATTCCTAGATGAAGAATGCCTATCCTTCGATGAAGAACGAGAAGAGGATGACTTCCCTTCATCCTTTAACGATGATGAGCTTGATTTGTGATTTGAGTGTTTACTAGAACTGGAAGAAGAGGATTTGTGTTCTGATGAAGATTTGTGGTGGTATGATTCTGATGAGTGTTTATCACTTCTGTTGTGATGTCTATCACGTTTACTGTCACGAGCAGAAGAATGTTCTGATTTGTGTTTGGAAGAAGAGGATGGACTTGGAGAATGAGATTTCCGTTTTTCAATATCCTTGTCCTTTTCTGATAGATGCCCAGATTCAGATTTCTCAGAATCATCTGATAACACACCGCTGTCATCAAAGAGAGAATTGATGAATGTCTCTGTGTCCACTGAAGCTGGCTCAGATTTTTTCTTCGGAATCCGGAAATGATTCTTTTTACGCTCTTCTTTTTCCAGTCGTTCTCTCTCTGCTTGCTCTGCTTCCTCTGTGGCGAAAAAAAAAAAAAAGAATATCTGAATACATTATAATGAAAGCTACTCGCTACACTGTGTTTCTGAATTACCAGAAAAATAAGAGACAATGCTGTTAATATTATATGTGAAAGTTGGATAACAGGCTATGCTTTTAAGGTATGATTTTACTAAGACTTCGTAAAAGCAGAATATGCCACTAATGACAGGCTGAGAGGCTGACTGAACTAGCAGAATGACTAATGGCAAGCACTGACGACTGGTATGAAGGACCCCAAACCACATCCAGGGATGTCAAACCGATTCTACCAAAAAAATCAGAAAATTTTGTTTTTACAGGAACCTGGGAATGGGGCTATCGGCTATTAGATTATACAATCAGTGAAAATTCCAAGAACTTAAAAGATCCCACACGCAGTGCCATCATTAGAATCACTGAGCATAACAAGATCTAGATCTATTTGTGAACAGTTGCCCTCTTACATTAGTCATTCTAAGATCCTGGGTGTACTGTTATTGCTGATATTCTGGTGTGATTTTCCATCAACAACTCTCATGCCATCACTCGACTGCATGTTGTCAGGTATGAGAAATTAAGCGCTACCAACTTCGACATCAATCTTCAAACAGCCGCCGAACAATAATTTGATTCTCGTTCAGAGCGTGCGCGAAATTCTACCATACTTCTGGTTTCACTGTTATTGTGCAAGACTTGTATCACATAAAAAATTGTTATAAAACTGCGACTGCCCTGTGGACCAGCAAAAGTTGGCAGTTGATCAGCCAAAAGAAGAAAAGTCAGCAAACAGCCAAAAAAAGTCGGAATCCCGACTAAAGTCAGAATTTTAACATCCCTGATATCCTTCAAGCAAGTAAATATTCCTATGTTTTACTGATTGCACTTTTGAAGATCCAAGCATGTAATAAGATACATCTACCAAAAGTAACCACTCATGAATATGGTTAGTAATTCATCTGCTTTTCTGCTTAACTAACTGCTATACCAACTGACATAGTAACAAAGTGCCTGCCTATTCCCTCTTTCCAACAACTGAACTATTGTTTTCAGCTGAACTATTGTGTATACTGCATGCAATCTTTCAATGGTAATAACACCTCCAAGATATTCATTTTGTTGTTCCGATACTAATCTAAACAAAAAAAAAAAAACTGGCTGTAAGTTGCAGAGTTTTTGGTAAAAAATGAAATACCAGTATTCATAAAAGTCAAAATACGAATAAAATTTACCCTTTAACCGTTTCTCCTTCTGTTTCTCTTCAAGAAGTTTCTGAACCACCTCAGATTTTGGCTTTGGTTTTTCTTCCTTCTTTGGAGCTGGAAGATCTCGGTTGTACCAGCTGATATTCTGTAATGACATAAAAAGAATGGAGAAAACAGAGTTTTCACAAGTAAAAATGCATCTTTCAATTAGAAGAAGATTGCATATCATGTTGTATGGTTTGGTTTACATTAAGTTGAAACTTCAAAAGTTTTCTGTTTCACCATACAGTGGTCTCTGCCTATGAATCCGCTGCCTAAGAGCCTGGTCTGCCTAAGAACCCACCTCTACTGTAAAACACAGTTTTTTTCTCTATAATGTACCCCTCTAAGAATCCAGTCCCAGATAAAAAGTTTGCCCAAGAGCCCAGTGTCGGACCAAGACACACAAATACTTATATTATATATTATATTATGTATGTATATATGTCACAATAGGTTGCCCACTTGAAAGAAACACACAATGATAGATGTGCAGTCAAGTGGGGAAAGGAGTGGAGAGAACAGGTAGATGAGGAGTCGAAGTGATGACTGATGTAGGACTGCATGATCATGCACACACGGACAAACCCATATGTAATAAGCATTTCAGTGTTTGACAACATGTAGGACAATTCCCGTGACTGGCTCTGTGTATTAAGGAGGAATAAGTCTAGCCTCCTGACTGGTCAGTTGTTTTTTTACTTCGGTCGGTCTAGCTAATTTCAAACAGTTCAGCAGCCGTGCAAATATCGCAGGATAACATAACAATAGCATGATTTCATTCAACAATGAGAGCATTGCTGGAAACTCACTCGAGGTTTGAACGCTGGGCATTATTCATGAAATTATACACTGAAAAGGGTCAGGAATTGTGAGGTCTAATTACCACAGACACACAGGAAAAAAAGTTGTTCTTATTAGGATATATATTAATCTTTAACTGACAGTAATGATCAATTAATTGTACTTTGTGGCAGTGAAGATAGTCAGTGGTCAGAAGGTTGCGTAAGTTTTTCAATCCGCCTAGGAGCCTGTCTGCCTAAGAACCCACTTTTTTGGCTTCCTGGCCACCAAGCTCTTGGATGGAGACCATTGTACTTCTATTTTGCAACAATCCTGATTGCAAACATATGGCTAATGCTATAGTCAATTTTCTGAGCAACTGCTTGTGCTACTAGAACTCATCCTACTGCATCACCCTATGGATTCCTGTGATGGCGCATGGCATATTAACCATTCATAACCCTTTGTTACTGACATTAGTGATATGAAAGATAAATCTGTCAATTATTATGCATAAAAACATTCTTGACACATGAATTATAGTGTAAGTTTGTTGAATGGCTTATGGCTTACATGATGAAAAATTTACTGTCACTGGATTGTATTCTGCATCACTCAGAGAATACAGAAATTCATGCAAACTAAAGAGGAACATGAATCATTGAAATTAATCATTATACACAAAAAAATTGGACGAGGAAAGTGATGCTGAAAGAGATGGAATTGTGGAAAAAAATATATTTTATGGAAACTCAACGAGAACAATGATAATATTTCTCCTGATATTATATGGTCACACCACAGGGACACCCCTCCCCCCTCTTATTTTCTATTCCTAATTTTCACCGGTGCATGTAACAGAATTATTCTGTGTGGATTCTAAGTGTTCAGGCTTAATATAAAAAAATATGTCATTTGCAAATATCAGCACTCCTTAATTATACATGGTCCCAGCTTATGTTTACACCAGAGATATCATCCCCGAAGTGCAAAATGGCATATATCGAATACTGTCTTTCAATCATCTAGAGGCATAATTTTGATTGCTAATTTCAGTCTATTGGCACATATTGGCTAGCACACATGCAAGGACACAATCTTAGAATTAGAAGCATCTGTTCACAGGCAGCCACAGAGGTAGCGATGTTACCCTGGCACATTATGTAACTATATAATTACAATAGATTTTTATGTGGATATAGATATATATCCACCTTTTTAAATTGACAATAATTAAAGGGAGACAGGAAGTAACGTTTTGTGCCTGACCTACTATTGGACGCATTTCTGATTGTGAACAAAAGCCCAATACGCTAGTTCTTTAGGAGTGCCCAAATACCAGAACAGTCTAAATTCTGTCCATGACTGTGTAAGAAACACAGAATCATGATTCTGGAAAACTGAGCTATGTTTTGTTTTTTGTGTCTCTCTGTCAAACTTATTAGGCTAAATTTTGAACAGATTTTTTTTTTTTTTTTTCCACTAGCATTAACCCTACTACTGCGTTGCACACAACAAGTGAAACGCTGACCTTTCCATGCTATGCCTGTCGCATCGCTGTAATATTTCTCAGCTTGTCGACAAAATTAGGTTTTATTGGACCCAGTTTTGTCAAAATGTCAAATAACAGATATGACCCATTGCCAAGTAAGAGAAAATCCTATAGGTCATGTGATACAAGAAAGAAAAATAAGCATTTTGCATATCTCCCTAATCAATGTAGTGAATACAGCATATATATAAATGTGAATGACTTTGTTATGAGCACGCAAACTTTCAGAGGAACTGGTTGCAAAAAACTATTTTTTTAAGACAATTGAATTGCAAAATCATAGTGTATATTAAGTGAAAAAATCTATCATGAAATAGGACAGCGAAGAGTAGGGTAATAAAATATGACAGAAAGCAAGTGAATGTTGGGTTTTAATTTCAGATGTTATAGGACATGCTAAAGTTCTTTTTATTCTTTTTTAAAATTTACTTGAACGCAGATCTGATGAACATGCTATCATTTTAGAAATGTTTAACTTAACATACGTTTTCCTGTCAAATTCATAGCAAACCGCAGGTAATGAGGATATAGTATCTTTATTCAAATAAATTCCTATATATTTCTTCTTAGTGTTCGACAAAGACTTATCCGTTGTATGGGAGTTTTTAAAGGAGTGGAAAAAACGCTAACAGGCTAAGGTTAAACGACTTTGTTTTTCGAATCTTGATTTCCTGTCAAATTATCGTATGAAAGTGATATCAGACTGAGAAAGCAGAAAATGGATTCTGCACTATTATTTTTCCTTTATTTAACAAGAAATATACTGAAAAAAAGAAACTCAATGCACTGAGGCCATGTCTGATAAATTATTGAGCAATTACAAATTTATTGTAGCTTTGAAGATACAGTCTATTGAATGTGTTGAATTTCTCCCAGTGGAAATTGTCATGATAGATTTCAACAGTCCTTGCTTGGCAATAGGTCATATGGCTGAATCTAAGTACAAGATTTTTCAATAGTCTGTCATTTTTATTTTTCTTGAGAAAGCTCATAGATACAGATGAATCCCGGCAATAGGTAACAAAAAGATGGAAGAAGAGAAACCAAAGGCCACACGGCCCACTCAAGTGGTCTGAAACCACAATCAAAAGAAACGATGATGCAGGAAGAGAGTATCAAATATGTAGTCTCTTTGTTTACACCACACTGAATAAGAACGCAGACTTCCCTGACCACTTGACCCACCCAACAAGTTTTCCATTGACCAGCGATCAAGCTATTGAGAGTACAAGTGAGCTATAATTTCTATGAATAAAAGCTTCCTATGTATCTATTAGATTGGATATATATGTCAGACAGCTCTCTTGCTCTCACTCTATGCTGTCATTCGACCACATGATTTCTCTGCAGTCACTGCTGCCTCATCAACGACACCGGTCTGAACTAATAAGAATAATCTAAGTCCACATGGTCAGAGGGATGATAGCTTGCAGTTTGCGCTAAGATTCTAGACCATATAATAAGATCAACGTAAACTTAGTCCAGGCAGTTCCATTGGGTTTATGAATAAATCTGTACAGTGGAAATAGCCTGTGAGACAAGAGATGATAAATTTGACATCTATTCACATGTCTTTGTGAATACAACCCCTTCTCCTACCATCAGCTCCTTTCAAATATGTGTGAAGAAAGGGTGGAGTTAGGGGAGGGATTAGAGGGAAGACACTGGTCTGTAAGGTGGTCAATGTGTAGGCCTGCACTGTGTCACTCCAAAGCTAAAGGCGGAGTTTCTATTGTCAAAGTAAACACCCTGAGGCACCGACGATCCAGACTGATACGCCCAGCAAGCTGCGCCGCAGGACGTTGCAGCCTGTAGGCTGGGTCGCAGTTCTAAGTAAAAAATTTGAATTTTACCATTTTTTCCTATCAATCCAGCAAACAAAGTCAATGGTAATCACTTTAATTGGGTCTGCAATTAGCCCTATTGATCATAAACCAAAATGTAACAGTACGACCTGTGGAAAATGGAGCGTAATATCAGCATTTTTTACTCGATCTTCTCTAGATCCAGTAGTGGCAGCAGGCCAGATGTTAATTGAGAATGATTAAAATTGTTCCTCCAATCTTTCTACCACCACCAACACTTGACATCATATCTTAGTAAGCTGGGGCCGTATTCATGGAAGTTACCGTAACTCTGTAAGACTAGCTATAACTGCTACACCAAGGTGTAGCTCACTACACGATATACATGAAGTGCACGTAGACTTACACCTAGTCGGAAAGCACCCTAAGCATAGCGTAACTGACTTACGCCTTCCCCTAAAGTGAAAAAAAAATGTTGACTGCTGCTTGCTTGCCGCTTGTCTATCGGTCTGCCTACGTCTGTCTCTCTTTCTCCCTCCCTCCTTTTTTTTTCCTTTCCTCCACCATTACCCTATTCTCTGTTTAGCTAACATGAAAATATTTATAAAATGAAATAGTAATTTCCATAATTGTAATTTACCCACCCGTAGTCCATCTTTGGAGATCTAGATCTACATTGTTGGCAAGCACTGATTATTTAGTGCACAATAATTTACTTTATGATCAGGCTTGAGAGGTCTCAACGAAGGTGAATTTTTTTTAAAAAATGTTTTTAAAAAGTGGTCTATTATAACTGAAAATAGTAATGCTACGATATACAGTCGAGTCCACGCAAACTGAACTCTGATAATCCAAATTTCTGATAAATCGAATATAAATGAAACAATAGATTTTTTTTCCTCTTTGTGCCCATTAAATGCTTCTCGCATAAATCGAAGCCATCGCCGTGTGTTTCCTTTAAATCGAACTGGTCGGCGCCGCCACAAAGGTAAAAATCGGCTATTGTCATCTCCACATGGTTTCCACCAACACGGATGCCGGCGGTTTGAAA
>JBCEWB010131500.1:0-11205 GCA_039654565.1 Peronia peronii | reverse complement strand
TAGATAGATAGATAGATAGATAGATAGATAGATAGATAGATAGATAGATAGACAGATAGAGAGAGAGAGAGAGAGAGAGAGAGAGGAAACCCTTAAAATGAAATTTTGCTATATGCATGAAAGCTTCTGAAAATAGAGAAAATCTCATCATGTTCAAATACTAGAGCAAATAAAAATAAGAACATAAAATTCAGTCGACGAAATTTGATCCAGCATTCAGTTTAAGGGCAGAAAGGAAAAAAAGCAACGTTTTAAAAATTGTATGCTATCTAACAATGTTAGTTGAAGTTCCTTCTTCTCCTTCCAAATTAACTGTTCCTACTCATAGTTCTGTTTGACGTTTCCGTCCAACCCAATTTCAAATGTAATACCAACCTTATGCTGTCTCTACTGTTATGATACAATCATATTTTTTAAAAAAGACAGACCATATGTTTGAAACTTGAAAAAATAAATTCTTTAAAAAAAATAAGCTCCACTTGAGAATTATTTAAACTACGGGGAGTGACAAATCTGACTTATTTGTAAACAGTTCAGTAGGAGATATTGTAACATTAATTGTCCCATAAAGATTCTGATACTTTTATAATTTTTCATAGCGAAATGACCTTGTAGAGTCCATCTTGCTGTTTACACAGTGTATGACAGTGTAATGTCAATTTGTCTGTTAGTGGCAATATAACAATTCCAAAGAATGAAAGGAAATAATTTCACGAAATCACAGACTATTCAGACTCTGGATTACCAGGCTTAAAATTCTAGATATCCCTGGACGTCAACTCTTTAACTGGCTAACTTCTTGAACACAAACTGTGTCTAAAATAAAGTAAACAATAATAAATAAAGCTCTTGTTTTTCAGAAAGCCTTGTGAATATACAAAAAGAAAAAGATAGAAAATATCAGACCTATAAATTTCCTAGAAAACCTTTTCAATCCATACTATAAAGATAAATCATCTTTCTTGACACTGTTGAAAGTTGGTGTCCGTTGGTGGTTGTGATTTTTTGTTTTTTTTTCTCTGTCAATTGTCTCTTTTTTTTTCTAATCTCTTTATCAAATCATTAAGATCCCTTATCTGTCTTCCTAGGAATGACAATGAATAATTAACCGCGGTGAACACCCTTGGCATTATCTACGTCAATCACCGAGCAAATTAACTCTGTCTTTATTGCTGCCGGATACTTTGGCCAAAGGAATAAATTCGGTAAGTCTATTGCGTGAAGACATTTTACAGCAAGAGATAATCGGATGAATAAGTAGAACAAAACAATAATGGTTGTTATTGAAAAGAAAGATTATGATCACAGGGGCAGTAGTAACTACTTTACCAAAACGAATTTTCCTTGAGAACAGTGTTTAAAACAAAAAAAAAAAACGATTTGTGTTTGTGGCCATTTTTTTTCTACTACGTGGTGCATAAAATACAGTTTTTAAATCTGTCAGTGCCAAGCCTGTGACATAAACACTGGGCCGTTTCCTCTCTTTGAAACCACTATAGGACGCTGCTCACAGGATATCAGAAGTGACACTTACAACTGCATGTATCTTTCCACTGGATAAAACAATTGAATTCCAGAAAGGTACGTAGATCCCGGAGTTTCCATTATTTCAGGAGTCTTGTAACGATAGTTAAAGAATGCAGTGATACGATAGACTATATTCTTATATTGTGTTAGACAGTGTGAGGAATTAATTAAACTGTAGTGAAAAAAGCGCTTTGCCAAAGTATTAAGAATAGTAGGAAAATGAATTTAAAGAAACTTTGATTGTCACAGACAAGCAGCCAGGTATAATATAACGATAATGAGGAAACAACGTACAAACACATTTATCTTCGTACACGAGGCTGTCGGGTAAAAGGAACACTGGCTTGAAATTTACTCGAACAAGAACTGCCAGATTTCATTTCAACTCACCAAGCGCCTATGTGCAAAGCTCATCTTGCCAATATTCTTTCCGTTTTTCTTGTAGTTTCTGAATGTGGTCACCTGAAAACATGAACAGATAATTAGTAAAGCTGACAAGTTTTTAAAAAATCACCACTTTTTCATATGTTGAAAATAAAAAATGGCATAGTGTAGACATGATGGTGTTGATACCGAAAGAAAAGCCCAATACCAAGAGTAATGCCAATCGTCGAAAATTCTGTTTTTGCGGTTTTCATGGTTACATGAAGCTGACAACAGTACTAATTATTTCAGCAGTTGTAGATCAGTCAGCATTATTATTGAATAAAGCATTTGCAAAGGTAACATAAAATGTAAGGATTCCATCAATGCAACGTGCACCCTGACTGTGGTTGTTCCATTTATTTAAAAGATGTTTCTTTATAATGTTATATCTCCGGTGAGGAGCAATCTATTAGATATTTAGCTTTAATTAAATTAATTTACCTTTCTATTTCTTGCCCGAAATATATTTATATAGACACAGATCTGCCTTTAAATTTGACATGCATTCTAGCATTATTTGTGTAATACTGTGCTTAGTTTTCACGGACACATGAAGTCTAGATATAACCTATCTGCGGCCAAACAATGATCTGGTACTTTGTTTGATTAAAGATCCTCAAGAATGAATAAATAGAAGAAAACTAACAAAGACCTTCTGACATTTCTAAGTAATGACTGAAATGATGAAATACAAAGAAATGCCGTCAATATTAAGATTTTGATTTGAGAGCGAATCCTAACTGCACTTACATTGCTGGGTTGCATGTGATTTTCATCTTTAGACTTAAATATGATCTTTTCCCTTTTACGATATTTCAGTAGAGTTGAAAAACATCATCTAACATCTGAATTTACGAATACAAAGTTAAGTAGATTTATGAGAGTTCTGTCGTAAAAGAGAAAACAAAACAAGAAGAAACCGCAGTTCTAAATGAAATTAAAAAATGTTTCAAGAGCAGCAAATCCATCTCTTGATTTCTCTATTGATCTCAACCATAACCAAGAAGCACAGAGGTGAACATGTTCTCAATAATCACATGTTACAGTTACACAGCCTAAGCCAGGGCAAGCAATCAAGAATCAAATCCCACTTTAAAAAAAACACAGCGAAACAAAACGATAAGTAACGTCAGGTATAATGAGGCTTTCGTGCACCCTAGTTAAATGATTCCTTATTCATGATTGAGCATGTTCAGGTTTGGGTGTGGATTTAACGGGCCATCAGAAAGAATACAGCTTTGCTCTGCGTCAAATTCGGTAGTTGCTCATGCTGGCGAGAGAAATAGGCATTTGCTTCTCTGACTTAGATTTAGTCTTATATGTGACCTCAAACAGATCTGATGTCGGTGTTCAGAAAGACAAACTCGAATTGATATACACAAAAATGTGTCTTCTCCCAGGCGTTATTGCTTCCATTTTTTTTTCAGTAAATTATGCAGCTCTCTATTTCTTTGGCATTAAAATTTTCTGTACAATCTCTATTGCAACATGAACGCGTAATTACATAGAAAAGAATTGAGGTCGCCACAGAGAAGTAAAATTGGATGTGATGGACAATGCAGTTTTCTACGTGCGAGCTGATTAATTTGGGATCTTGGAAGATTTGTTGGAGATTTAAATTCTAGAAAACATAAGGGCTCAATATTTGAACTATATAAATATACATATGTGCAAGAACTCGTGTACAGAGGTGCATACGCAAAATTGCGTTCGAAGAAAAATGGAAGGAATTTCAAAGCAAAGAAACGCACATGAGAAAAAGAGTCGTAAGAATGACAGGCCAAAGCAGAGAGAGAGAGAGAGAGAGAGAGAGAGAGGAGGAGGAGGGTAAATGAATGACAGTGAGTGAGTGAGTGAATGAGTGAATGAGTGAGTGAGTGAGTGAGTGAGTGAGTGAGTGAGACCAAAAAAACAAAAAGAGAGAGAGATAGAGAGAGAGCGATATCGACTGAAATGGCCTTAGACAATGAAATACGATGACTACCATTATGGAAAGCGATGTGTTGTCGTGAGTGGACAATCTTGCTATGTATATGCTCTAAACCTAGTGCAAACTACTCTTTAATATCATGAGCTGTTAAACAAAAGAAATGCTCTTAAAGAAGTATAAAGCAAATGATTATTGCCCCTAGTTACATAACCGTGTTCAAGTTATGCCCTACAGCCTGGGTGATTATTATGCCCTGTAGCTTGAGTGATTAACTCTCGCGAGGAATTTCTACAGGAGAAAGGTATAAGTAGCACTGAATATACAGGACAGCTCACATTCAAAACGGCAAAATTTTCATGAAACCTTTTCGATGTCTTACATATTTAAATCTTAGATCAACCAGGTGGTTCATTACCTGATGAGGTCCAAAATTTAAGACATGAAGTGAAGGATTGCCTCTCGCGCAAAATACACCAGATCTGTCTAATATTGTGCGCTCGCCATGGACATTTTGGAACAAAAGGTGTATCACAGTGAGATGTGACAGCGTAATTTTGAGAACTAGTGATTCATTTTAGAAGAATGTAGGCTTAACTAAATATGGAAGAAAGAAAAAGAAGGATTCTAAATATTGACAAATTGTTGTGTTATGGAAAAAAAAACAACTTGTAAACAAAGTCATTGAAAGGATCTCTGCCATTTGAACTACCCCAATCTTGTTTGGGTAACAGAAGTTTAAAAGAATGAAAATTATGAAGAGATAGAATCTGCCACCTCTTCAAGCAATCAAATATCACATACAAATTGAAAACTTAATTACAGGTCTAAATGATGGCCCTAAAGATTGAGAATGAAAAATTAATTTCAATCAGGACTAAGATAATGGCCACAAAAATAATAATAAGATAGCAATGTGTGTGGCGATAATACCGTGTTATGAATAAATAAATAAATAAATAATATAAATAAATAAATAAATAAATAAATAAATAAATAAATAATAAAGTTCATATATCAAACACGGTGATAAATCAAAACTTACACAGCAGAGTGCTGACCGTTGACCGCAGGTGACGAGTCCTGGAGTCTCCAGCCTGTTGTATTTCAGTCATTAGCAACTTCGTTAGGAGTGCCACACCACAGTGCCAGCTGAAGACTTTGGTTCACGTTGTTCATTATACGCTGAGCGTAGAGTTTTTGTTGTTGTTGTTGTTGTTGTTGTTTGCTTTTTTCATCGTCCGTGGTCATTTTGATCCAAAATAGTATTTACATAGGTGTATGTTATCAATTATATAACTTCGCAGCTGCTAAGTACCTATCTACGCTAATGTTAGATCTTCTGCAAAACATTTGAAAGCAATACAGTTCCTTGCCTTATCTTACTCAAGTTAGCATACACGCAGCTACTCCAATAATTGGCACCTATATGTGGCTGGAAAGAGAAATCGTGGACTAAATGATCAATAGACAGCAAAAATTCATTGTTCTAGGTGTGCGCAAGTAGGCCTATCGCAAGCTCTGATTGGTCGAATTACAAACAACTATTCCCATTAAATCAAATATTTTAGTTTGCAGAATCAATAGCGCCGACGGACTGCCTGATGATGCGGTCAGGATGCTGGTAGCCACTGGACACAAAGGAAAAGCCTGGACAATGAGACTGGTCCGTTCGTTGTTGTAGCTGGTTATGTTGGTGATGGTGCTGGCGTTGGTTGGCGCGGTGGCAATAACAGACAGCAACGGCGGCGGTTGCAGTGGAAGCAGAAAGAAGGGATAGGTCCTTTTGGCTCCTCGTTACTGGGAAACGGACGCTCGTCTACTGTGGTCTCTCTGTGTCCAGGCTGCGCGGACATTTCGTGAAACGCACGTGATATTGGGTAGTGAGTGAGCGAGTGAGAAAGAAAGAAAGATAGAGCGAGCGGAGTGGAGAGCGGAGTGAGTGAGTGAGTGAATTCGCGCGCGGGCGCAACAGTCCAAGAAAAGAAGGGCGAGAGAGAAAGGCAGAGAGAGGGGAGCGGCGACCAAGGGGACCCAGTGGAACGAACGTGAGGGTGTGAGTCACAGACTGGCGACGCTGGCTGGGCGTGAGGCCAGATTTGTTGCTTCCACCCAGAGGTGGTCGGGTAGAAAGTTGGAAGTGAGGGAAGAGGCGGGGTGGCAACAATGGAGATGGGGAGGGGGGAAGGAAGTGGTTGGCGCTGATGGTAGTGGTCAAGATGTCAATGGTTCACCTGATATTGTGATAATTGTTGGTATAATAGCGTTATATCAACCTCAGTTCAAATCAAGCCCTAGTTCTTACCAAAATCACAACATATTCATCGTTCCATTTTCACTAAATCTTGGCAGTGATGTACACATTGCTAGATGAAATGGCAATGATCTATCTTGCTGGTGGTCACAATAGATTACAAATGCTTCACTTGAAATCGTGATATTGAGTTGTACAATGGGAATATAGTCTTCAGTCCCTTCGTAAAGACTGACCTGCGACGTACGTCTTAAAATTAGAAACATTAGACTATGACGGTAGATCATAGAACTAGTCGTCCTCTAGATATCTTGACAGTGATTACAGCAGTAAAATTTCTGATACCACGGTATCATGGTTGTGGATAGGCCGGTGGAACCGGTGATTCCCTATTAGTGTTTAATACCGGGTTATCTGCAATTTGCTTTGTATATAAATCTTGATAATGATTAAAATGGTGATAGAATCCATAGATATTGACACTATTCAAAGCATAGCATTGGTCAACATTGAAGCTTGAGTGTGGTTAATAATGTGGAACCAATATCCTTTTTTTTTATTATTTTGAAAATGCTCAAAATGACAGTCTCGATGGCCGTGGCCCTCATGTTTCACACAGCTTCCTCGCCAGCCAATTTATGTGCAAAGAACTTTAAACAAGATGGCTCTGTTCTTTTACAAGCATTGATTATAGATCAGTAATTAGCCACTCCTTCAATCACTATCATGTAATTCAATGGCTGCTACAAGTCATCCATTATATAGTACACAGCAAATTTGGCGCTAACTATAACCATAACACACTTTAAAAATAAATGTCTCCGTCTCCAGCTGAGTTGTACCTCACAATGTCTATATGTTTCACGTGTTATGATGATCACAATAATACATCCACAGAGATGGACACAAGCAAAGTGGCATGTTATTCATCTCCAACATAACTGAGAATTAAAACTTTTGCTTTAATCAAATAATGAAACATTCCCCCTCCCATCCCTCCTCCCTCCCTCCCCCCCCCCCCAACCCCCTCGGCAATAACATAAGGTGACAAGATAGTGGTGTTGATTTAACAGTCATATGTCTGCATATTCCTCAAATGTGTATTTATACACTTAAGCAGGCCTTTAGCAAGGCATAATTATTATAGTGCTTAGAGATCCGAAATGATATGTTCTAAATATGGCATGTATATTTAACAGTACATTTATGTTATATTCATGGTATCTATAATGTTATTTAAACAATTTCGTTAATAATCCATTAATTCGATCATTTTGTAATACTGCAGCTAGGAAACAGCCTTTAGGTTACAAATGTCGGGAGCAAGTCTTGTTATTCCATATGATAATTCCACCATATTTTTCATTTCTTTCTATATTTCAGCCAAGCACATGCCGTAACGCGACTATCTACCTTGGCATGGTGATTATGAATGCAAGTACCGGCATCAGACTACTGCATTTCAGCACCAGTAGCATGATTATGGGATGATGTGTGTGAGTGAAATGTCTTGTTTTGCAAATTCATTAACGTGCTATTCATGTCTATCCATCTGCCAGTTATACCACATTATCTATTATTTTCCATAGATGGTGATGAAAAGTAGACACACATTACTCAATCTTCACATTTCTACTCTAGAATGAAAGACCCGTTTTGTTCTTTCAGACAATATCAAATGCTTGTCAAAATTGCTGTTGTTCATCCCTATTCCAGCTCTGTGCCTCAGTATTACATAAAAACAAATCAAGTGGATAGGTCGATTACGAATACAGACAGTGACAACATGGCTGCCGTCACTTATCGACAGCATTAAATTGGCTACCTAGTTCCTCAATAGAGTCATGCATGACTACGTTGCACCTAGCATGCAGTTCATGCACGTTATTGCTTGGAATAGAATTGAAATTCCCAAGACATGTTATTAATTAAGGGAACTATCAGAGTCTATTACTACATTATTCAATTCCAGTAAACTGTACGGTTGTGTAAAACTATCGTTGTTTTTTTTTTTTGAGAATTAAACTACAATGTGGGTTCCTCATTCGGCATTGTGATCACGAATGATAATAATATCCAATAGCTATGGATCTTCAGTTCATCAGGAATGACACGAGTGTAATTTTTTAATTAGTATGTTATTAGATGAGAATGGCAAAGGCCAAGTTAATCTTATACATGATTCTCAGTCAGGTGTGATCTTCTTCAGCGAAGCTATAGACCGCAACACATAATATATTTTACTTCTGCGGTGTTTAGCATCATTAGCACTGGCTGCACAACAACTGTGGACCGCGTGGAATAATTTTGGGGTGGCGTGAACACACTGCCATACAATCATAAACTCAGGTGCACATACTCGTCTCTGGTTCTGCTTTTGGCTTAGCTTAGATCACCACTAGGTGTATCCTCACTCTTTGTATGCACTGTTATGTCTCATGAGATAGCATGAACTAAATGCCGGACTATTCATTTCCAATATAGTTGTCAAATATTGTGCAGGCGATTTTATCTGGGCTTTATGCCACAGTGCATACTATACTTGTCGTTGTGTGCAGGCAATACAATTAGTATTGATTTCAGAACCTGGTATTCATTACAGGTCGAAGAATGTGAGTTGTCATGTTTAGAACAGTGTTCTTTCATATCTGAGCTTAAATTAGATTGTACATACCGTAGCTGATCTTGTGATTATGGAGTTTGTTAAATGAACCTGCGGTTCTGCACGTAGGAATAATTATCTGAGGAGATAGAAGCAAATTACCTTAGCGTAATGTTCAGCTCTCATGTTGTTCTCGTAAACCTCCATACAGTTTGATTATAGTTTGAAAGTTTCAGACCATGGGATCCATTCTTAACCACCTGATAACTGCGAAGATAAATTTCGACTTCAGAACTTCCAGTCTGCAGGAATGGAACAATTCTGGGTCTGTCGAAGAAAACTGCCACACTATTCAGTACCTACATGTGTAATTGTACTGCTAAAGATTATCACATGATCTCCAAAGCAATCTGGTGCCAGGGCGTCACTTAGCGCGCTAAAAATAGCATAATACATAGAGGTCAGCTATAGAAATTGCAGATTCTCCCCCAAATGCATAAATACAATAGCGCCATGCAGTGATGGGGATAACTATCATATTACACAATTTCAGCATTAATAATGTCAAAAATATATACTTCTCTCTCTTCCTTTATTATGTGCATCGTGCGGTTTATAAGAGCATTGGTTCTAGTACCATAATATTATCTTTTGCTATGAATGACGTCAGAATCATGAGTGTTGACTGCTCTAGCCCGCTAAGCAATTCCAAGATACAATTAGACCGAAATTCTTTTTTTTTTTTTTAGGACTAGGCGTTTGTCCCCATTGTGTATACTTACACTGAGATTGAATACAAGCACTGCCCATAGAATTGCAATATCTAATGAACGGTACAGAACCAAAGAAGTATTTCTCATGTGGCTACAGGAGCAACTTGCCATTCTATCTAATTCAAGTCTCATATCATAGCACCTAAGCGTATTTTTCTCTATGTGGGCTCAATGACGCCTCATAGGTACATTACTGGTCATGGAGATTACAGTGGAGACATTGCCAACACAAATTCCAGTGATCACGAACGACATGGGATGGCCAAAGGAAAGAGGAGGGCGGGAAGAAGGCGGACACTTAGCCCTTGTTGCTATGGCAATGCTGGTTTGTTGATGGTGCGGCTGCGTGAAGGTGGTGGTGCATGGTGCGCAATGGGGTGTGGAGACAGCGCTGCAGCTTAAAAGCATCCATTTACTCCCGCTGTAGTTTCGATAAATCTCAGATTTTTCTGCTGAATTATTCATGACCACCAGTCATTTTTCATAGCTGATGTTGATAGATGGAGCCCAGGGGGGCTGGGGCGAATTGCCTGTAGCCATGATCAGGGTGAGGAAAACATTGATAATTGAATTGTTTTAACAAATAATTAATTTTGATGGAATTCGTAAAGTGTTATTGCTTAGTTCCATTTCGAAACCTATTTCTTTATTGTAATCGATGTCATTATTAATTCTGTCCATCTCTTTACTTTATTTTTCCATGTTTCCATTTACTGTCTTTCTTTCTCTACCCGTTCTTTTCCTTCTCTCTCTTTTCCCTGCCCTTCCCTACCCTCGTTCATCTCTCTTTCTATTCTTTCTTTCACTCGCTTGCTCTAGTCCGTGTTCTATTACAAACTCTCTTCTCTGTCTATCTATTGCTCTCTGAATCATACACATAGATTGTCTGTTCTTCGCCCTAGTGCATCTAAATGTATGTTAGAAATTCTACAAACATCATAGCCCACTATTATTCGCATATGTGTATGTGTGTGTGTGTGTGTGTGTGTGTATATATATATATATGTATTTTGTATTGTTTTCCACACGTCTTTCAAAAAGTTATCAAATGATTAGAAAATAATGACAATTGCCTCATAAAAATTGATAATCTTTAGTGATGTAGATGACAGTCATCTCGGGACATTTTCTTTAAAAACAGTATTTAGTGGCTTTTACATTGCTGTCATCATGTTATAGAGATTAAAGAAAATTATCTGAATCCCGCAAAATTGCGTATACACTGAAGTGGGGCGAGATAACCTGATGATATACTAATGACAATCAAAACTCGATCTAGTGGGCTGTGACGTAGGTAAATCGTTTAGATATCAGTCCGCGAAAAAGTTTGCCGCGTTAGAGGCCCGCACTGAAGAACTAAATAGTGAGTTCTGTGGTCAAGTTCTTGGCTACAAATTGGCATATGACCATGCTTTCGGGAGAAATCCCACTCTCCTAACTGTCTAAACAGAGAACACAAACACTTCAGAATGAGGTAATACTTAAATCTTAATGAAACTGCTAGATATATTTGTTGAAATCAGAATGAGCTTGTCATGGATCATGGTGTTTGACTTCGAATATATCAAAAAGAAGTAAATTAGTTCTTAGTCTTTAAGGGTCGGGAGCTACTCTTGAGGGTGAAAATTTTTATTCTGCATATTTTGAGCAAAAAATGTGCATAGTGGCATTGGACGTGTTGAGATATGAGGAAAAA